>CAWUFW010016838.1:0-290930 GCA_963921515.1 Calotriton arnoldi
ATGGGTACATGGGTAGTGACTGGATGATTACAGTACTGCAAGGAGAGCGCATGGTGAATTTATAAGTGCTTGGGTTTTGGCGGAGTGATTGGATAAGTACATGGTGCCTGCTGGGTGATTGGAGGAGTGCATGGGTAGTGACAAGGAGATGGCTGGACTGCATCAGTAGTGCTCAGGGTATTGTAGCAGTGCATGTGTTAGTGCCTGGGCCATTGCATAAGTACATGGGTACTGACTGGATTATTACAGTACTGCAAGGAGAGTGCATGGTGAATTTATAAGTGCTTGGGTTTTGGCGGAGTGATTGGATAAGTACATGGTGCTAGCTGAGTGATTGGAGGAGTGCATGAGTAGTGACAAGGAGATACCTGGACTGCATCAGTAGTGCTCAGGGTATTGTATCAGTGCATGTGTTAGTACCTGGGCCATTGCATGAGTACATGGGTACTGATTGGATGATTACAGTACTGCAAGGAGAGTGCATGGTGAATTTATAAGTGCTTGTGTTTTGGCGCAGTGATTAGATAAGTACATGGAACTGGATGGGTGATTGGAGGAGTGCATGGGTAGTGACAAGGAGATGGCTGGACTACATCAGTTGTGCTCAGGGTATTGTAGTGGTGCATGTGTTAGTGCCTGGGTCACTGCATGAGTACATGGGTAGTGACTGGATGATTAGAGTACTGCAAGGAGAGTGCATGGTGAATATATAAGAGCTTGTGTTTTGGCGCAGTGTTTAGATAAGGACATGGAACTAGCTGGGTGATTAGAGGAGTGCATGGGTAGTGACAAGGACATGGCTGGACTGCATCAATAGTGCTCAGGGTATTGTAGCGGTGCATGTGTTAGTGCCTGGGTCACTGCATGAGTACATGGGTAGTGACTGGATGAATAGAGTACTGCAAGGAGAGTGCATGTGAATTTATAAGTGCTTGTGTTATGGAGCAGTGATTAGTTAAGGACATGGAACTTGCTGGGTGATTGGAGGAGTGCATGGGTAGTGACAAGGAGATAGCTGGACTGCATCAGTAGTGCACAGGAGATTGTAGCAGTACATGTGTTAGTGCCTGGGTCATTGCATAAGTACATGGGTAGTGACTGGATGATTAGAGTACTGCAATGAGAGTGCATGGTGAATTTATAAGTGCTTGTGTTTTGGCGCATTGATTAGATAAGGACATGGAATTGGCTGGGTGATTGGAGGAGTCCATGGGTAGTGACAAGGAGATGTCTGGACTGCATCAGTAGTGCTCAGGGTATTGTAGCAGTGCATGTGTTAGTGCCTGGGTCATTGCATGAGTACTTGGGTAGTGACTGGATGATTAGAGTACTGCACGGAGAGTGCATGGTGAATTTATAAGTTATTTTGTTTTGGTGCAGTGATTAGATAAGGACATGGAACTGGCTGGGTGATTGGAGGAGTGCATGGGTAGTGACAAGGAAATGGCTGGACTGCATGAGTAGTGCTCAGGGGATTGTAGCAGTGCATGTGTTAGTGCCTGGGCCATTGCATAAATACATGGGTACTGACTGGATGATTAGAGTACTGCAAGGAGAGTGTATGGTGAATTTATAAGTGCTTGGGTTTTGGTTGAGTGATTGGATAAGTGCATGGTGCTGGCTGGGTGATTGGAGGAGTGCATGGGTAGTGACAAGGAGATGGCTGGACTATATCAGTAGTGCTCAGGGGATTGTAGCAGTGCATGTGTTAATGCCTTTGTCATTGCATAAGTACATGGGTACTGACTGGGTGATTAGAGTACTGCAAGGAGAGTGCATGGTGAATTTATAAGTGCTTGTGTTTTGGCGCAGTGATTAGATATGGACATGGAACTGGCTGTGTGATTGGAGGAGTGCATGGGTTGTGACAAGGAGATGGCTGGCCTGCATCAGTAGTGCTCAGGGTATTGTAGCGGTGCATGTGTTAGTACCTGGGTCACTGCATGAGTACATGAGTAGTGACTGGATGATTAGAGTACTGCAAGGAGAGTGCATAGTGAATTTATAAGTGCTTGTGTTTTGGCGCAGTGATTAGATAAGGACATTGAACTGGCTAGGTGATTGGAGGAGTGCATGGGTAGTGACAAGGAGATGGCTGGACTGCATTAGTAGTGCTCAGGAGATTGTAGCAGTGCATGTGTTAGTGCCTGGGTCATTGCAAAAGTACATGGTTAGTGACTGGATGATTAGAGTACTGCAAGGAGAGTGCATGGTGAAATTATAAGTGCTTGTGTTTTGGCGCAGTGATTAGATATGGACATGGAACTGGCTGTGTGATTGGAGGAGTGCATGGGTTGTGACAAGGAGATGGCTGGACTGCATCAGTAGTGCTCAGGGTAAGGTAGCGGTACATGTGTTAGTGCCTGGGTCACTGCATGAGTACATGAGTAGTGACTGGATGATTAGAGTACTGCAAGGAGAATGCATATTGAATTTATAAGTGCTACGGTTTTGGCGGAGTGATTGGATAAGTACATGGAACTGGCTGGGTGATTGGAGAAGTGCATGGGTAGTGACAAGGAAATGGCTGGACTGCATGAGTAGTGCTCAGGGGATTGTAGCAGTGCATGTGTTAGTGCCTGGGCCATTGCATAAATACATGGGTACTGACTGGATGATTAGAGTACTGCAAGGAGAGTGTATGGTGAATTTATAAGTGCTTGGGTTTTGGCTGAGTGATTGGATAAGTGCATGGTGCTGGCTGGGTGATTGGAGGAGTGCATGGGTAGTGACAGTGAGATGGCTGGACTCTATCAGTAGTGCTCAGGGGATTGTAGCAGTGCATGTGTTAGTGCCTTTGCCATTGCATAAGTACATGGGTACTGACTGGATGATTAGAGTACTGCAAGGAGAGTGCATGGTGAATTTATAAGTGCTTGTGTTTTGGCGGAGTTATTGGATAAGTAAATGGTGCTGGCTGGGTGATTGGAGGAGTGCATGGGTAGTGACAAGGAGATGGCTGGACTGCATCAGTAGTGCACAGGGGATTGTAGCAGTGCATGTGTTAGTGCCAGGGCCATTGCATGAGTACAAGGGTAGTGACTGGATGATTAGAGTACTGCAAGGAGAGTGCATGCTGAATTTATAAGTGCTTGGGTTTTGGTGCAGTGATTGGATAAGTACATGGTGCTGACTGGGTGATTGGAGGAGTGCATGGGTAGTGACAAGGAGATGGCTGGACTGCATCAGTAGTGCTCAGGGGATTGTAGCAGTTCATGTGTTAGTGCCTGGGCCATTACATGAGTACATGGGTACCGACTGGATGATTAGAATACTGCACGGAGAGTGCATGGTGAATTTATAAGTTCTTTTGTTTTGGTGCAGTGATTAGATAAGGACATGGAACTGGCTGGGTGATTGGAGGAGTGCATGGGTAGTGACAAGGAAATGGCTGGACTGCATGAGTAGTGCTCAGGGGATTGTAGCAGTGCATGTGTTAGTGCCTGGGCCATTGCATAAATACAAGGGTACTGACTGGATGATTAGAGTACTGCAAGGAGAGTGTATGGTGAATTTATAAGTGCTTGGGTTTTGGTTGAGTGATTGGATAAGCGCATGGTGCTGGCTGGGTGATTGGAGGAGTGCATGGGTAGTGACAAGGAGATGGCTGGACTCTATCAGTAGTGCTCAGGGGATTGTAGCAGTGCATGTGTTAATGCCTTTGTCATTGCATAAGTACATGGGTACTGACTGGATTATTAGAGTACTGCAAGGAGAGTGCATGGTGAATTTATAAGTGCTTGTGTTTTGGCGCAGTGATTAGATATGGACATGGAACTGGCTGTGTGATTGGAGGAGTGCATGGGTTGTGACAAGGAGGTGGCTGGACTGCATCAGTAGTGCTCAGGGGATATTAGCAGTGCATGTATTAGTGCCTGGGCCATTGCATAAGTACATGGGTACAGGCTGGATAATTACAGTACTGCAAGGAGAGTGCATGGTGAATTTATAAGTGCTTGTGTTTTGGCGCAGTGATAATATAAGGACATGTAACTGGCTGGGTGATTGGAGGAGTGCATGGGTAGTGACAAGGAGATGGCTGGACTGCATCAGTAGTGCTCAGGGTATTTTAGCGGTGCATGTGTTAGTGCCTGGGTCACTGCATGAGTACATGAGTAGTGACTGGATGATTAGAGTACTGCAAGGAGAGTGCATAGTGAATTTATAAGTGCTTGTGTTTTGGCGCAGTGATTAGATAAGGACATAGAACTGGCTGGGTGATTGGAGGAGTGCATGGGTAGTGACAAGGAGATGGCTGGACTGCATCAGTAGTGCTCAGGAGATTGTAGCAGTGCATGTGTTAGTGCCTGGGTCATTGCAAAAGTACATGGGTAGTGACTGGATGATTAGAGTACTGCAAGGAGAGTGCATGGTGAAATTATAAGTGCTTGTGTTTTGGCGCAGTGATTAGATATGGACATAGAACTGGCTGTGTGATTGGAGGAGTGCATGGGTTGTGACAAGGAGATGGCTGGACTGCATCAGTAGTGCTCATGGTAAGGTAGCGGTACATGTGTTAGTGCCTGGGTCACTGCATGAGTACATGAGTAGTGACTGGATGATTAGAGTACTGCAAGGAGAATGCATAGTGAATTTATAAGTGGTTGGGTTTTGGCGGAGGGATTGGATAAGTACATGGAACTGGCTGGGTGATTGGAGGAGTGCATGGGTAGTGACAAGGAAATGGCTGGACTGCATGAGTAGTGCTCAGGGGATTGTAGCAGTGCATGTGTTAGTGCCTGGGCCATTGCATAAATACATGGGTACTGACTGGAGGATTAGAGTACTGCAAGGAGAGTGTATGGTGAATTTATAAATGCTTGGGTTTTGGCTGAGTGATTGGATAAGTGCATGGTGCTGGCTGGGTGATTGGAGGAGTGCATGGGTAGTGACAAGGAGATGGCTGGACTCTATCAGTAGTGCTCAGGGGATTGTAGCAGTGCATGTGTTAATGCCTTTGTCATTGCATAAGTACATGGGTACTGACTGGATGATTAGAGTACTGCAAGGAGAGTGCATGGTGAATTTACAAGTGCTTGTGTTTTGGCAGAGTGATTGGATAAGTACATGGTGCTGGCTGGGTGATTGGAGGAGTGCATGGGTAGTGACAAGGAGATGGCTGGACTGCATCAGTAGTGCTCAGGGATTGTAGCAGTGCATGTGTTAGTGCCTGGGTCATTGCATGAGTACATAGGTAGTCACCGGATGATTAGAGTACTTCAATGAGAGTGCATGGTGAATTTATAAGTGCTTGGGTTTTGGCGCAGTGATTAGATAAGTACATGGAACTGGCTGAGTGATTGGAGGAGTGCATGGGTAGGGACAATGAGATGGCTGGACTGCATCAGTTGTGCTCAGGGTATTGTAGTGGTGCATGTGTTAGTGCCTGGGTCACTGCATGAGTACATGGGTAGTGACTGGATGATTAGAGTACTGCAAGGAGAGTGCATGGTGAATATATAAGAGCTTGTGTTTTGGCGCAGTGTTTAGATAAGGACATGGAACTAGCTGGGTGATTAGAGGAGTGCATGGGTAGTGACAAGGAGATGGCTGGACTGCATCAATAGTGCTCAGGGTATTGTAGCGGTGCATGTGTTAGTGCCTGGGTCACTGCATGAGTACATGGGTAGTGACTGGATGAATAGAGTACTGCAAGGAGAGTGCATGTGAATTTATAAGTGCTTGTGTTATGGAGCAGTGATTAGTTAAGGACATGGAACTGGCTGGGTGATTGGAGGAGTGCATGGGTAGTGACAAGGAGATAGCTGGACTGCATCAGTAGTGCACAGGAGATTGTAGCAGTACATGTGTTAGTGCCTGGGTCATTGCATGAGTACATGGGTAGTGACTGGATGAATAGAGTACTGCAAGGAGAGTGCATGTGAATTTATAAGTGCTTGTGTTATGGAGCAGTGATTAGTTAAGGACATGGAACTGGCTGGGTGATTGGAGGAGTGCATGGGTAGTGACAAGGAGATAGCTGGACTGCATCAGTAGTGCACAGGAGATTGTAGCAGTACATGTGTTAGTGCCTGGGTCATTGCATGAGTACATGGGTAGTGACTGGATGATTAGAGTACTGCAAGGAGAGTGCATGGTGAATATATAAGAGCTTGTGTTTTGGCGCAGTGTTTAGATAAGGACATGGAACTAGCTGGGTGATTAGAGGAGTGCATGGGTAGTGACAAGGAGATGGCTGGACTGCATCAATAGTGCTCAGGGTATTGTAGCGGTGCATGTGTTAGTGCCTGGGTCACTGCATGAGTACATGGGTAGTGACTGGATGAATAGAGTACTGCAAGGAGAGTGCATGTGAATTTATAAGTGCTTGTGTTATGGAGCAGTGATTAGTTAAGGACATGGAACTGGCTGGGTGATTGGAGGAGTGCATGGGTAGTGACAAGGAGATAGCTGGACTGCATCAGTAGTGCACAGGAGATTGTAGCAGTACATGTGTTAGTGCCTGGGTCATTGCATGAGTACATGGGTAGTGACTGGATGATTCGAGTACTGCAACGAGAGTGCATGGTGAATTTATAAGTGCTTGGGTTTTGGCTGAGTGATTGGATAAGTACATGGTGCTGGCTGGGTGATTGGAGGAGTGCATGGGTAGTGACAAGGAGATGGCTGGACTCTATCAGTAGTGCTCAGGGGATTGTAGCAGTGCATGTGTTAATGCCTTTGTCATTGCATAAGTACATGGGTACTGACTGGATGATTAAGGTACTGCAAGGAGAGTGCATGGTGAATTTATAAGTGCTTGTGTTTTGGCGGAGTGATTGGATAAGTAAATGGTGCTGGCTGGGTGATTGGAGGAGTGCATGGGTAGTGACAATGAGATGGCTGGACTGCATCAGTAGTGCTCAGGGTCTTGTAGCAGTGCATGTGTTAGTTCCTGGGTCTCTGCATGAGTACATGGTTAGTGACTGGATGATTAGAGTACTGCAAGTAGAGTGCATGGTGAATTTACAAGTGCTTGTGTTTTGGCGAAGTGATTAGATAAGGACATTGAACTGGCTGGGTGATTGGAGGAGAGCATGGGTAGTGACAAGGAGATGGCTGGACTGCATCAGTAGTGCTCAGGGGATTGTAGCAGTGCATGTGTTAGTGCCTGGGTCATTGCATGGGTACATGGGTAGTGACTGGATGATTACAGTACTGCAAGGAGAGCGCATGGTGAATTTATAAGTGCTTGGGTTTTGGCGGAGTGATTGGATAAGTACATGGTGCCTGCTGGGTGATTGGAGGAGTGCATGGGTAGTGACAAGGAGATGGCTGGACTGCATCAGTAGTGCTCAGGGTATTGTAGCAGTGCATGTGTTAGTGCCTGGGCCATTGCATAAGTACATGGGTACTGACTGGATTATTACAGTACTGCAAGGAGAGTGCATGGTGAATTTATAAGTGCTTGGGTTTTGGCGGAGTGATTGGATAAGTACATGGTGCTGGCTGAGTGATTGGAGGAGTGCATGAGTAGTGACAAGGAGATACCTGGACTGCATCAGTAGTGCTCAGGGTATTGTATCAGTGCATGTGTTAGTACCTGGGCCATTGCATGAGTACATGGGTACTGATTGGATGATTACAGTACTGCAAGGAGAGTGCATGGTGAATTTATAAGTGCTTGTGTTTTGGCGCAGTGATTAGATAAGTACATGGAACTGGATGGGTGATTGGAGGAGTGCATGGGTAGTGACAAGGAGATGGCTGGACTGCATCAGTTGTGCTCAGGGTATTGTAGTGGTGCATGTGTTAGTGCCTGGGTCACTGCATGAGTACATGGGTAGTGACTGGATGATTAGAGTACTGCAAGTAGAGTGCATGGTGAATTTACAAGTGCTTGTGTTTTGGCGAAGTGTTTAGATAAGGACATGGAACTAGCTGGGTGATTAGAGGAGTGCATGGGTAGTGACAAGGAGATGGCTGGACTGCATCAATAGTGCTCAGGGTATTGTAGCGGTGCATGTGTTAGTGCCTGGGTCACTCCATGAGTACATGGGTAGTGACTGGATGAATAGAGTACTGCAAAGAGAGTGCATGTGAATTTATAAGTGCTTGTGTTATGGAGCAGTGATTAGTTAAGGACATGGAACTGGCTGGGTGATTGGAGGAGTGCATGGGTAGTGACAAGGAGATAGCTGGACTGCATCAGTAGTGCACAGGAGATTGTAGCAGTACATGTGTTAGTGCCTGGGTCATTGCATGAGTACATGGGTAGTGGCTGGATGATTAGAGTACTGCAACGAGAGTGCATGGTGAATTTATAAGTGCTTGTGTTTTGGCGCATTGATTAGATAAGGACATGGAATTGGCTGGGTGATTGGAGGAGTGCATGGGTAGTGACAAGGAGATGTCTGGACTGCATCAGTAGTGCTCAGGGTATTGTAGCAATGCATGTGTTAGTGCCTGGGTCATTGCATGAGTACTTGGGTAGTGACTGGATGATTAGAGTACTGCACGGAGAGTGCATGGTGAATTTATAAGTTCTTTTGTTTTGGTGCAGTGATTAGATAAGGACATGGAACTGGCTGGGTGATTGGAGGAGTGCATGGGTAGTGACAAGGAAATGGCTGGACTGCATGAGTAGTTCTCAGGGGATTGTAGCAGTGCATGTGTTAGTGCCTGGGCCATTGCATAAATACATGGGTACTGACTGGATGATTAGAGTACTGCAAGGAGAGTGTATGGTGAATGTATAAGTGCTTGGGTTTTGGTTGAGTGATTGGATAAGTGCATGGTGCTGGCTGGGTGATTGGAGGAGTGCATGGGTAGTGACAAGGAGATGGCTGGACTATATCAGTAGTGCTCAGGGGATTGTAGCAGTGCATGTGTTAATGCCTTTGTCATTGCATAAGTACATGGGTACTGACTGGGTGATTAGAGTACTGCAAGGAGAGTGCATGGTGAATTTATAAGTGCTTGTGTTTTGGCGCAGTGATTAGATATGGACATGGAACTGGCTGTGTGATTGGAGGAGTGCATGGGTTGTGACAAGGAGATGGCTGGCCTGCATCAGTAGTGCTCAGGGTATTGTAGCGGTGCATGTGTTAGTACCTGGGTCACTGCATGAGTACATGAGTAGTGACTGGATGATTAGAGTACTGCAAGGAGAGTGCATAGTGAATTTATAAGTGCTTGTGTTTTGGCGCAGTGATTAGATAAGGACATTGAACTGGCTAGGTGATTGGAGGAGTGCATGGGTAGTGACAAGGAGATGGCTGGACTGCATTAGTAGTGCTCAGGAGATTGTAGCAGTGCATGTGTTAGTGCCTGGGTCATTGCAAAAGTACATGGTTAGTGACTGGATGATTAGAGTACTGCAAGGAGAGTGCATGGTGAAATTATAAGTGCTTGTGTTTTGGCGCAGTGATTAGATATGGACATGGAACTGGCTGTGTGATTGGAGGAGTGCATGGGTTGTGACAAGGAGATGGCTGGACTGCATCAGTAGTGCTCAGGGTAAGGTAGCGGTACATGTGTTAGTGCCTGGGTCACTGCATGAGTACATGAGTAGTGACTGGATGATTAGAGTACTGCAAGGAGAATGCATATTGAATTTATAAGTGCTTGCGGTTTTGGCGGAGTGATTGGATAAGTACATGGAACTGGCTGGGTGATTGGAGAAGTGCATGGGTAGTGACAAGGAAATGGCTGGACTGCATGAGTAGTGCTCAGGGGATTGTAGCAGTGCATGTGTTAGTGCCTGGGCCATTGCATAAATACATGGGTACTGACTGGATGATTAGAGTACTGCAAGGAGAGTGTATGGTGAATTTATAAGTGCTTGGGTTTTGGCTGAGTGATTGGATAAGTGCATGGTGCTGGCTGGGTGATTGGAGGAGTGCATGGGTAGTGACAAGGAGATGGCTGGACTCTATCAGTAGTGCTCAGGGGATTGTAGCAGTGCATGTGTTAATGCCTTTGTCATTGCATAAGTACATGGGTACTGACTGGATGATTAGAGTACTGCAAGGATAGTGCATGGTGAATTTATAAGTGCTTGTGTTTTGGCGGAGTGATTGGATAAGTAAATGGTGCTGGCTGGGTGATTGGAGGAGTGCATGGGTAGTGACAAGGAGATGGCTGGACTGCATCAGTAGTGCACAGGGGATTGTAGCAGTGCATGTGTTAGTGCCAGGGCCATTGCATGAGTACAAGGGTAGTGACTGGATGATTAGAGTACTGCAAGGAGAGTGCATGCTGAATTTATAAGTGCTTGGGTTTTGGTGCAGTGATTGGATAAGTACATGGTGCTGACTGGGTGATTGGAGGAGTGCATGTTTAGTGACAAGGAGATGGCTGGACTGCATCAGTAGTGCTCAGGGGATTGTAGCAGTTCATGTGTTAGTGCCTGGGCCATTACATGAGTACATGGGTACCGACTGGATGATTAGAATACTGCAAGGAGAGTGAATGGTGAATGTATAAGTGCTTGTGTTTTGGGCAGTGATTAGATAAGGACATGGAACTGGCTGAGTGATTGGAGGAGTGCATGGGTAGGGACAATGAGATGGCTGGACTGCATCAGTAGTGCTCAGGGTCTTGTAGCAGTGCATGTGTTAGTTCCTGGGTCTCTGCATGAGTACATGGTTAGTGACTGGATGATTAGAGTACTGCAAGTAGAGTGCATGGTGAATTTACAAGTGCTTGTGTTTTGGCGAAGTGATTAGATAAGGACATTGAACTGGCTGGGTGATTGGAGGAGAGCATGGGTAGTGACAAGGAGATGGCTGGACTGCATCTGTAGTGCTCAGGGGATTGTAGCAGTGCATGTGTTAGTGCCTGGGTCATTGCATGGGTACATGGGTAGTGACTGGATGATTACAGTACTGCAAGGAGAGCGCATGGTGAATTTATAAGTGCTTTTTTTAGGCGCAGTGATTAGATAAGGACATGGAACTGGCTGGGTGATTGGAGGAGTGCATGGGTAGTGACAAGGAGATGGCTGGACTCTATCAGTAGTGCTCAGGGGATTGTAGCAGTGCATGTGTTAATGCCTTTGTCATTGCATAAGTACATGGGTACTGACTGGATGATTAGAGTACTGCAAGGAGAGTGCATGGTGAATTTATAAGTGCTTGTGTTTTGGCGCAGTGATTAGATATGGACATGGAACTGGCTGTGTGATTGGAGGAGTGCATGGGTTGTGAAAAGGAGCTGGCTGGCCTGCATCAGTAGTGCTCAGGGTATTGTAGCGGTGCATGTGTTAGTGCCTGGGTCACTGCATGAGTACATGAGTAGTGACTGGATGATTAGAGTACTGCAAGGAGAGTGCATAGTGAATTTATAAGTGCTTGTGTTTTGGCGCAGTGGTTAGATAAGGACATTGAACTGAATGGGTGATTGGAGCAGTGCATGGGTAGTGACAAGGAGATGGCTGGACTGCATGGGTAGTGACTGGATGATTACAGTACTGCAAGAAGAGTGCATGGTGAATTTATATGTGCTTTTTTTTGGCGCAGTGATTAGATAAGGACATGGAACTGGCTGGGTGATTGGAGGAGTGCATGGGTAGTGACAAGGAGATGGCTGGACTCTATCAGTAGTGCTCAGGAGATTGTAGCAGTGCAGGTGTTTGTGCCTGGGTCATTGCAAAAGTACGTGGGTAATGACATGATGATTAGAGTACTGCAAGGAGAGTGCATGGTGAAATTATAAGTGCTTGTGTTTTGGTGCAGTGATTAGATTTTGACATAGAACTGGCTGTGTGAATGGAGGAGTGCATGGGTTGTGACAAGGAGATGGCTGGACTGCATCAGTAGTGCTTAGGAGATTGTAGCAGTGCATGTGTTAGTAGCTGGGTCATTGCAAAAGTACATGGGTAGTGACTGGATGATTAGAGTACTGCAAGGAGAGTGCATGGTGAAATTATAAGTGCTTGTGTTTTGGCGCAGTGATTAGATATGGACATGGAACTGGCTGTGTGATTGGAGGAGTGCATGGGTTGTGACAAGGAGATGGCTGGACTGCATCAGTAGTGATCAGGGTAAGGTAGTGGTACATGTGTTAGTGCCTGGGTCACTGCATGAGTACATGAGTAGTGACTGGATGATTAGAGTACTGCAAGGAGAATGCATAGTGAATTTATAAGTGCTTGGGTTTTGGCGGAGTGATTGGATAAGTACATGGAACTGGCTGGGTGATTGGAGGAGTGCATGGGTAGTGACAAGGAAATGGCTGGACTGCATGAGTAGTGCTCAGGGGATTGTAGCAGTGCATGTGTTAGTGCCTGGGCCATTGCATAAATACATGGGTACTGACTGGATGATTAGAGTACTGCAAGGAGAGTGTATGGTGAATTTATAAGTGCTTGGGTTTTGGCTGAGTGATTGGATAAGTGCATGGTGCTGGCTGGGTGATTGGAGGATGCATGGGTAGTGACAAGGAGATGGCTGGACTATATCAGTAGTGCTCAGGGGATTGTAGCAGTGCATGTGTTAATGCCTTTGTCATTGCATGAGTACATGGGTAGTGACTGGATGATTAGAGTACTGCAAGGAGAGTGCATGGTGAATTTATAAGTGCTTGGGTTTTGGCGGAGTGATTGGATAAGTACATGGTGCTGGCTGGGTGATTGGAGGAGTGCAAGGGTAGTGACAAGGAGATGGCTGGACTGCATCAGTAGTGCTCAGGGGATTGTAGCAGTGCATGTGTTAGTGCCTGGGTCATTGCATGAGTACATGGGTAGTGACTGTATGATTAGAGTACTGCAAGGAGAGTGCATGGTGAATTTATAAGTGCTTGGGTTTTGGCGGAGTGATTGGATAAGTACATGGTGCTGGCTGGGTGATTGGAGGAGTGCATGGGTAGTGACAAGGAGATGGCTGGACTGCATCAGTAGTGCTCAGGGGATTGTAGCAGCGCATGTGTTAGTGCCTGGGCCATTACATGAGTACATGGGTACCGACTGGATGATTAGAATACTGCAAGGAGAGTGAATGGTGAATGTATAAGTGCTTGTGTTTTGGCGCAGTGATTAGATAAGGACATGGAACTGGCTGAGTGATTGGAGGAGTGCATGGGTAGGGACAATGAGATGGCTGGACTGCATCAGTAGTGCTCAGGGTGTTGTAGCAGTGCATGTGTTAGTTCCTGGGTCACTGCATGAGTACATGGTTAGTGACTGGATGATTAGAGTACTGCAAGGAGAGTGCATGGTGAATTTACAAGTGCTTGTGTTTTGGTGAAGTGATTAGATAAGGACATTGAACTGGCTGGGTGATTGGAGGAGAGCATGGGTAGTGACAAGGAGATGTCTGGACTGCATCAGTATTGCTCAGGGTATTGTAGCAGTGCATGTGTTAGTGCCTGGGTCATTGCACGGGTACATGGGTAGTGACTGGATGATTACAGTACTGCAAGGAGAGTGCATGGTGAATTTATATGTGCTTTTTTTTGGCACAGTGATTAGATAAGGACATGGAACTGGCTGGGTGATTGGAGGAGTGCATGGGTAGTGACAAGGAGATGGCTGGACTCTATCAGTAGTGCTCAGGTGATTGTAGCAGTGCATGTGTTAATGCCTTTGTCATTGCATCAGTACATGGGTACTGACTGGATGATTAGAGTACTGCAAGGAGAGTGCATGGTGAATTTATAAGTGCTTGTGTTTTGGCGGAGTGATTGGATAAGTAAATGGTGCTGGCTGGGTGATTGGAGGAGTGCATGGGTAGTGACAAGGAGATGGCTGGACTGCATCAGTAGTGCACAGGGGATTGTAGCAGTGCATGTGTTAGTGCCAGGGCCATTGCATGAGTACAAGGGTAGTGACTGGATGATTAGAGTACTGCAAGGAGAGTGCATGCTGAATTTATAAGTGCTTGGGTTTTGGTGCAGTGATTGGATAAGTACATGGTGCTGACTGGGTGATTGGAGGAGTGCATGGGTAGTGACAAGGAGATGGCTGGACTGCATCAGTAGTGGTCAGGGGATTGTAGCAGTGCATGTGTTAGTGCCTGGGCCATTACATGAGTACATGGGTACCGACTGGATGATTAGAATACTGCAAGGAGAGTGAATGGTGAATGTATAAGTGCTTGTGTTTTGGGCAGTGATTAGATAAGGACATGGAACTGGCTGAGTGATTGGAGGAGTGCATGGGTAGGGACAATGAGATGGCTGGACTGCATCAGTAGTGCTCAGGGTCTTGTAGCAGTGCATGTGTTAGTTCCTGGGTCTCTGCATGAGTACATGGTTAGTGACTGGATGATTAGAGTACTGCAAGTAGAGTGCATGGTGAATTTACAAGTGCTTGTGTTTTGGCGAAGTGATTAGATAAGGACATTGAACTGGCTGGGTGATTGGAGGAGAGCATGGGTAGTGACAAGGAGATGGCTGGACTGCATCTGTAGTACTCAGGAGATTGTAGCAGTGCATGTGTTAGTGCCTGGGTCATTGCATGGGTACATGGGTAGTGACTGGATGATTACAGTACTGCAAGGAGAGCGCATGGTGAATTTATAAGTGCTTTTTTTAGGCGCAGTGATTAGATAAGGACATGGAACTGGCTGGGTGATTGGAGGAGTGCATGGGTAGTGACAAGGAGATGGCTGGACTCTATCAGTAGTGCTCAGGGGATAGTAGCAGTGCATGTGTTAATGCCTTTGTCATTGCATAAGTACATGGGTACTGACTGGATGATTAGAGTACTGCAAGGAGAGTGCATGGTGAATTTATAAGTGCTTGTGTTTTGGCGCAGTGATTAGATATGGACATGGAACTGGCTGTGTGATTGGAGGAGTGCATGGGTTGTGACAAGGAGCTGGCTGGCCTGCATCAGTAGTGCTCAGGGTATTGTAGCGGTGCATGTGTTAGTGCCTGGGTCACTGCATGAGTACATGAGTAGTGACTGGATGATTAGAGTACTGCAAGGAGAGTGCATAGTGAATTTATAAGTGCTTGTGTTTTAACGCAGTGGTTAGATAAGGACATTGAACTGAATGGGTGATTGGAGCAGTGCATGGGTAGTGACAAGGAGATGGCTGGACTGCATCAGTAGTACTCAGGAGATTGTAGCAGTGCAGGTGTTAGTGCCTGGGTCATTGCAAAAGTACGTGGGTAATGACATGATGATTAGAGTACTGCAAGGAGAGTGCATGGTGAAATTATTAGTTCTTGTGTTTTGGTGCAGTGATTAGATTTTGACATAGAACTGGCTGTGTGATTGGAGGAGTGCATGGGTTGTGACAAGGAGATGGCTGGACTGCATCAGTAGCGCTTAGGAGATTGTAGCAGCGCATGTGTAAGTGCCTGGGTCATTGCAAAAGTACATGGGTAGTGACTGGATGATTAGAGTACTGCAAGGAGAGTGCATGGTGAAATTATAAGTGCTTGTGTTTTGGCGCAGTGATTAGATATGGACATGGAACTGGCTGTGTGATTGGAGGAGTGCATGGGTTGTGACAAGGAGATGGCTGGACTGCATCAGTAGTGATCAGGGTAAGGTAGTGGTACATGTGTTAGTGCCTGGGTCACTGCATGAGTACATGAGTAGTGACTGGATGATTAGAGTACTGCAAGGAGAATGCATAGTGAATTTATAAGTGCTTGGGTTTTGGCGGAGTGATTGGATAAGTACATGGAACTGGCTGGGTGAATGGAGGAGTGCGAGGGTAGTGACAAGGAAATGGCTGGACTGCATGAGTAGTGCTCAGGGGATTGTAGCAGTGCATGTGTTAGTGCCTGGGCCATTGCATAAATACATGGGTACTGACTGGATGATTAGAGTTCTGCAAGGAGAGTGTATGGTGAATTTATAAGTGCTTGGGTTTTGGCTGAGTGATTGGATAAGTGCATGGTGCTGGCTGGGTGATTGGAGGATGCATGGGTAGTGACAAGGAGATGGCTGGACTATATCAGTATTGCTCAGGGGATTGTAGCAGTGCATGTGTTAATGCCTTTGTCATTGCATGAGTACATGGGTAGTGACTGGATGATTAGAGTACTGCAAGGAGAGTGCATGGTGAATTTATAAGTGCTTGGGTTTTGGCGGAGTGATTGGATAAGTACATGGTGCTGGCTGGGTGATTGGAGGAGTGCAAGGGTAGTGACAAGGAGATGGCTGGACTGCATCAGTAGTGCTCAGGGGATTGTAGCAGTGCATGTGTTAGTGCCTGGGTCATTGCATGAGTACATGGGTAGTGACTGGATGATTAGAGTACTGCAAGGAGAGTGCATGGTGAATTTATAAGTGCTTGGGTTTTGGCGGAGTGATTGGATAAGTACATGGTGCTGGCTGGGTGATTGGAGGAGTGCATGGGTAGTGACAAGGAGATGGCTGGACTGCATCAGTAGTGCTCAGGGGATTGTAGCAGCGCATGTGTTAGTGCCTGGGCCATTACATGAGTACATGGGTACCGACTGGATGATTAGAATACTGCAAGGAGAGTGAATGGTGAATGTATAAGTGCTTGTGTTTTGGCGCAGTGATTAGATAAGGACATGGAACTGGCTGAGTGATTGGAGGAGTGCATGGGTAGGGACAATGAGATGGCTGGACTGCATCAGTAGTGCTCAGGGTGTTGTAGCAGTGCATGTGTTAGTTCCTGGGTCACTGCATGAGTACATGGTTAGTGACTGGATGATTAGAGTACTGCAAGGAGAGTGCATGGTGAATTTACAAGTGCTTGTGTTTTGGTGAAGTGATTAGATAAGGACATTGAACTGGCTGGGTGATTGGAGGAGAGCATGGGTAGTGACAAGGAGATGTCTGGACTGCATCAGTATTGCTCAGGGTATTGTAGCAGTGCATGTGTTAGTGCCTGGGTCATTGCACGGGTACATGGGTAGTGACTGGATGATTACAGTACTGCAAGGAGAGTGCATGGTGAATTTATATGTGCTTTTTTTTGGCGCAGTGATTAGATAAGGACATGGAACTGGCTGGGTGATTGGAGGAGTGCATGGGTAGTGACAAGGAGATGGCTGGACTCTATCAGTAGTGCTCAGGTGATTGTAGCAGTGCATGTGTTAATGCCTTTGTCATTGCATCAGTACATGGGTACTGACTGGATGATTAGAGTACTGCAAGGAGAGTGCATGGTGAATTTATAAGTGCTTGTGTTTTGGCGCAGTGATTAGATATGGACATGGAACTGGCTGTGTGATTGGAGGAGTGCATGGGTTGTGACAAAGAGATGGCTGGCCTGCATCAGTAGTGCTCAGGGTATTGTAGCGGTGCATGTGTTAGTGCCTGGGTCACTGCATGAGTACATGAGTAGTGACTGGATGATTACAGTACTGCAAGGAGAGTGCATAGTGAATTTATAAGTGCTTGTGTTTTGGCGCAGTGGTTAGATAAGGACATTGAACTGAATGGGTGATTGGAGGAGTGCATGGGTAGGGACAAGGAGATGGCTGGACTGCATCAGTTGTGCTGAGGAGATTGTAGCAGTGCAGGTGTTAGTGCCTGGGTCATTGCAAAAGTACATGGGTAATGACTGGATGATTAGAGTACTGCAAGGAGAGTGCATGGTGAAATTATAAGTGCTTGTGTTTTGGTGCAGTGATTAGATTTTGACATGGAACTGGCTGTGTGATTGGAGGAGTGCATGGGTTGTGACAAGGAGATGGCTGGACTGCATCAGTAGTGCTCAGGGTAAGGTAGCGGTACATGTGTTAGTGCCTGGGTCACTGCATGAGTACATGAGTAGTGACTGGATGATTAGAGTACTGCAAGGAGAATGCATAGTGAATTTATAAGTGCTTGGGTTTTGGCGGAGTGATTGGATAAGTACATGGAACTGGCTGGGTTATTGGAGGAGTGCATGAGTAGTGACAAGGAAATGGCTGGACAGCATGAGTAGTGCTCAGGGGATTGTAGCAGTGCATGTGTTAGTGCCTGGGTCATTGCATGAGTACATGGGTAGTGACTGGATGATTAGAGTACTGCACGGAGAGTGCATGGTGAATTTATAAGTTATTTTGTTTTGGTGCAGTGATTACATAAGGACATGGAACTGGCTGGGTGATTGGAGGAGTGCATGGGTAGTGACAAGGAAATGGCTGGACTGCATGAGTAGTGCTCAGGCGATTGTAGCAGTGCATGTGTTAATGCCAGGGCCATTGCATGAGTACACGGGTAGTGCCTGGATGATTAGAGTACTGCAAGGAGCGTGCATGGTGAATTTATAAGTTCTTGGGTTTTGGTGGAGTGATTGGATAAGTGCATGGTGCTGGCTGGGTGATTGGAGGAGTGCATGGGTAGTGACAAGGAGATGGCTGGACTCTATCAGTAGTGCTCATGGGGATTGTAGCAGTGCATGTGTTAATGCCTTTGTCATTGCATAAGTACATGGGTATTGACTGGATGATTAGAGTACTGCAAGGAGAGTGCATGGTGAATGTATAAGTGCTTGTGTTTTGGTGGAGTGATTGGATAAGTACATGGTGCTGGCTGGGTGATTGGAGGAGTGCATGGGTAGTGACAAGGAGATGGCTGGACTGCATCAGTAGTGCTCAGGGGATTGTAGCTGTTCATGTGTTAGTGCCAGGGCCATTGCATGAGTACAGGGGTAGTGACTGGATGATTAGAGTACTGCAAGAAGAGTGCATGGTGAATTTATAAGTGCTTGGGTTTTGGTGGAGGGATTGGATAAGTACATGGTGCTGGCTGGGTGATTGGAGGAGTGCAAGGGAAGTGACAAGGAGATGGCTGGCCTGCATCAGTAGTGCTCAGGGGATTGTAGCAGTGCATGTGTTAGTGCCTGGGTCATTGCATGAGTACATGGGTAGTGACTGGATGATTAGAGTACTGCAAGGAGAGTGGATGGTGAATTTATAAGTGCTTGGGTTTTGGCGGAGTGATTGGATAAGTACATGGTGCTGGCTGGGTGATTGGAGGAGTGCATGGGTAGTGACAAGGAGATGGCTGGACTGCAACAGTAGTGCTCAGGGAATTGTAGCAGTGCATGTGTTAGTGCCTATGCCATTACATGAGTACATGGGTACCGACTGGATGATTAGAATACTGCAAGGAGAGTGAATGGTGAATGTATAAGTGCTTGTGTTTTGGCGCAGTGATTAGATAAGGACATGGAAGTGGCTGAGAGATTGGAGGAGTGCATGGGTAGGGACAATGAGATGGCTGGACTGCATCAGTAGTGCTCAGGGTATTGTAGCAGTGCATGTGTTAGTTCCTGGGTCACTGCATGAGTACATGGGTAGTGACTGGATGATTACAGTACTGCAAGGAGAGTGCATGGTGAATTTATAAGTGCTTTGTTTTGGCTCAGTGATTAGATAAGGACATGGAACTGGCTGGGTGATTGGAGGAGTGCATGGGTAGTGACAAGGAGATGGCTGGACTGCATCAGTAGTGCTCAGGATATTGTAGCAGTGCATGTGTTAGTGACTGGGTCATTGCATAAGTACATGGGTAATGAGTGGATGATTAGAGTACTGCAAGGAGAGTGCATGGTGAATTTATAAGTGCTTGTGTTTTGGCTCAGTGTTTAGATAAGGACATGGAACTGGCTGGGTGATTGGAGGAGTGCATGGGTAGTGACAAGGAGATGGCTGGACTGCATCAGTAGTGCTCAGTGGATTGTAGCAGTGCATGTGTTAGTGCCTGGGCCATTGCATAAGTACATGGGTACTGACTGGATGATTAGAGTACTGCAAGGAGAGAGCATGGTGAATTTATAAGTGCTTGTGTTTTGGCAGAGTGATTGGATAAGTACATGGTGCTGGCTGGGTGATTGGAGGAGTGCATGGGTAGTGACAAGGAGATGGCTGGACTGCATCAGTAGTGCTCATGGGATTGTAGCAGTGCATGTGTTAGTGCCTGGGCCATTGCATAAGTACATGGGTACTGACTGGATTATTACAGTACTGCAAGGAGAGTGCATGGTGAATTTATAAGTGCTTGGGTTTTGGCGGAGTGATTGGATAGGTACATGGTGCTGGCTGGGTGATTGGAGGAGTGCATGGGTAGTGACAAGGAGATGGCTGGACTGCATCAGTAGTGCTCAGGGGATTGTAGCAGTGCATTTGTTAGTGCCTGGCCATTACATGAGTACATGGGTACTGACTGGATGATTAGAATACTGCAAGGAGAGTGAATGGTGAATGTATAAGTGCTTGTGTTTTGGCGCAGTGATTAGATAAGGACATGGAACTGGCTGGGTGATTGGAGAAGTGCATGGGTAGGGACAATGAGATGGCTGGACTGCATCAGTAGTGCTCAGGGTATTGTAGAAGTGCATGTGTTAGTTCCTGGGTCACTGCATGAGTACATGGTTAGTGACTGGATGATTAGAGTACTGCAAAGGAGAGTGCATGGTGAATTTACAAGTGCTTGTGTTTTGGCGAAGTGATTAGAGAAGGACATGGAACTGGCTGGGTGATTGGAGGAGTGCATGGGTAGTGACAAGGAGATGGCTGGACTGCATCTTTAGTGCTCATGGGATTGTAGCAGTGCATGTGTTAGTGCCTGGGCCATTGCATGAGTACATGGGTACTGACTGGATGATTAGAGTACTGCAAGGAGAGTGCATAGTGAATTTATAAGTGCTTGTGTTTTGGCGCAGTGATTAGATAAGGACATGGAATTGGCTGGGTGATTGTAGGAGTGCATGGGTAGTGACAAGGAGATGGCTGGACTGCATCAGTAGTGCTCAGGGTATTGTAGCAGTGCATGTGTTAGTGCCTGGGTCATTGCATGAGTACATGGGTAGTGACTGGATGATTAGAGTACTGCACGGAGAGTGCATGGTGAATTTATAAGTTATTTTGTTTTGGTGCAGTGATTAGATAAGGACATGGAATTGGCTGGGTGATTGGAGGAGTGCATGGGTAGTGACAAGGAAATGGCTGGACTGCATGAGTAGTGCTCAGGGGATTGTAGCAGTGCATGTGTTAATGCCAGGGCCATTGCATGAGTACACGGGTAGTGACTGGATGATTAGAGTACTGCAAGGAGCGTGCATGGTGAATTTATAAGTTCTTGGGTTTTGGTGGAGTGATTGGATAAGTACATGGTGCTGGTTGGGTGATTGGAGGAGTGCAAGTGTAGTGACAAGGAAATGGCTGGACTGCATCAGTTGTGCTCAGGGGATTGTAGCAGTGCATGTGTTAGTGCCTGGGTCATTGCATGAGTACATGGGTAGTGACTGGATGATTAGAGTACTGCAAGGAGCGTGCATGGTGAATTTATAAGTTCTTGGGTTTTGGTGGAGTGATTGGATAAGTACATGGTGCTGGTTGGGTGATTGGAGGAGTGCATGGGTAGTGACAAGGAGATGGCTGGACTGCATCAGTAGTGCTCAGGGGATTGTAGCAGTGCATTTGTTAGTGCCTGGCCATTACATGAGTACATGGGTACTGACTGGATGATTAGAATACTGCAAGGAGAGTGAATGGTGAATGTATAAGTGCTTGTGTTTTGGCGCAGTGATTAGATAAGGACATGGAACTGGCTGGGTGATTGGAGAAGTGCATGGGTAGGGACAATGAGATGGCTGGACTGCATCAGTAGTGCTCAGGGTATTGTCGAAGTGCATGTGTTAGTTCCTGGGTCACTGCATGAGTACATGGTTAGTGACTGGATGATTAGAGTACTGCAAGGAGAGTGCATGGTGAATTTACAAGTGCTTGTGTTTTGGCGAAGTGATTAGAGAAGGACATGGATCTGGCTGGGTGATTGGAGGAGTGCATGGGTAGTGACAAGGAGATGGCTGGACTGCATCAGTAGTGCTCATGGGATTGTAGCAGTGCATGTGTTAGTGTCTGGGCCATTGCATGAGTACATGGGTACTGACTGGATGATTAGAGTACTGCAAGGAGAGTGCATAGTGAATTTATAAGTGCTTGTGTTTTGGCGCAGTGATTAGATAAGGACATGGAATTGGCTGGGTGATTGTAGGAGTGCATGGGTAGTGACAAGGAGATGGCTGGACTGCATCAGTAGTGCTCAGGGTATTGTAGCAGTGCATGTGTTAGTGCCTGGGTCATTGCATGAGTACATGGGTAGTGACTGGATGATTAGAGTACTGCACGGAGAGTGCATGGTGAATTTATAAGTTATTTTGTTTTGGTGCAGTGATTAGATAAGGACATGGAATTGGCTGGGTGATTGGAGGAGTGCATGGGTAGTGACAAGGAAATGGCTGGACTGCATGAGTAGTGCTCAGGGGATTGTAGCAGTGCATGTGTTAATGCCAGGGCCATTGCATGAGTACACGGGTAGTGACTGGATGATTAGAGTACTGCAAGGATCGTGCATGGTGAATTTATAATTTCTTGGGTTTTGGTGGAGTGATTGGATAAGTACATGGTGCTGGTTGGGTGATTGGAGGAGTGCAAGTGTAGTGACAAGGGAATGGCTGGACTGCATCAGTTGTGCTCAGGGGATTGTAGCAGTGCATGTGTTAGTGCCTGGGTCATTGCATGAGTACATGGGTAGTGACTGGATGATTAGAGTACTGCAAGGAGAGTGCATGGTGAATTTATAAGTGCTTGGGTTTTGGCGGAGTGATTGGATAAGTACATGGTGCTGGCTGGGTAATTGGAGGAGTGCATGGGTAGTGACAAGGAGATGGCTGGACTGCATCAGTAGTGCTCAGGGGATTGTAGCAGTGCATGTGTTAGTGCTTGGGCCATTACATGAGTACATGGGTAATGACTGGATGATTAGAATACTGCAAGGAGAGTGAATGGTGAATGTATAAGTGCTTGTGTTTTGGAGCAGTGATTAGATAAGGACATGGAACTGGCTGGGTGATTGGAGGAGTGCATGGGTAGGGACAATGATATGGCTGGACTGCATCAGTAGTGCTCAGGGTATTGTAGCAGTGCATGTGTTAGTTCCTGGGGCACTGCATGAGTACATGGTTAGTGACTGGATGATTAGAGTACTGCAAGGAGAGTGCATGGTGAATTTACAAGTGCTTGTGTTTTGGCGAAGTGATTAGATAAGGACATTGAACTGGCTGGGTGATTGGAGGAGTGCATGGGTAGTGACAAGGAGATGGCTGGACTGCATCAGTAGTGCTCAGGGTATTGTAGCAGTGCATGTGTTAGTTCCTGGGTCACTGCATGAGTACATGGGTAGTGACTGGATGATTACAGTACTGCAAGGAGAGTGCATGGTGAATTTATAAGTGCTTTGTTTTGGCTCAGTGATTAGATAAGGACATGGAACTGGCTGGGTGATTGGAGGAGTGCATGGGTAGTGACAAGGAGATGGCTGGACTGCATCAGTAGTGCTCAGGATATTGTAGCAGTGCATGTGTTAGTGACTGGGTCATTGCATAAGTACATGGGTAATGAGTGGATGATTAGAGTACTGCAAGGAGAGTGCATGGTGAATTTATAAGTGCTTGTGTTTTGGCTCAGTGTTTAGATAAGGACATGGAACTGGCTGGGTGATTGGAGGAGTGCATGGGTAGTGACAAGGAGATGGCTGGACTGCATCAGTAGTGCTCAGTGGATTGTAGCAGTGCATGTGTTAGTGCCTGGGCCATTGCATAAGTACATGGGTACTGACTGGATGATTAGAGTACTGCAAGGAGAGAGCATGGTGAATTTATAAGTGCTTGTGTTTTGGCAGAGTGATTGGATAAGTACATGGTGCTGGCTGGGTGATTGGAGGAGTGCATGGTTAGTGACAAGGAGATGGCTGGACTGCATCAGTAGTGCTCATGGGATTGTAGCAGTGCATGTGTTAGTGCCTGGGCCATTGCATAAGTACATGGGTACTGACTGTATTATTACAGTACTGCAAGGAGAGTGCATGGTGAATTTATAAGTGCTTGGGTTTTGGCGGAGTGATTGGATAGGTACATGGTGCTGGCTGGGTAATTGGAGGAGTGCATGGGTAGTGACAAGGAGATGGCTGGACTGCATCAGTAGTGCTCAGGGGATTGTAGCAGTGCATTTGTTAGTGCCTGGCCATTACATGAGTACATGGGTACTGACTGGATGATTAGAATACTGCAAGGAGAGTGAATGGTGAATGTATAAGTGCTTGTGTTTTGGCGCAGTGATTAGATAAGGACATGGAACTGGCTGGGTGATTGGAGAAGTGCATGGGTAGGGACAATGAGATGGCTGGACTGCATCAGTAGTGCTCAGGGTATTGTAGAAGTGCATGTGTTAGTTCCTGGGTCACTGCATGAGTACATGGTTAGTGACTGGATGATTAGAGTACTGCAAGGAGAGTGCATGGTGAATTTACAAGTGCTTGTGTTTTGGCGAAGTGATTAGAGAAGGACATGGAACTGGCTGGGTGATTGGAGGAGTGCATGGGTAGTGACAAGGAGATGGCTGGACTGCATCAGTAGTGCTCATGGGATTGTAGCAGTGCATGTGTTAGTGCCTGGGCCATTGCATGAGTACATGGGTACTGACTGGATGATTAGAGTACTGCAAGGAGAGTGCATAGTGAATTTATAAGTGCTTGTGTTTTGGCGCAGTGATTAGATAAGGACATGGAATTGGCTGGGTGATTGTAGGAGTGCATGGGTAGTGACAAGGAGATGGCTGGACTGCATCAGTAGTGCTCAGGGTATTGTAGCAGTGCATGTGTTAGTGCCTGGGTCATTGCATGAGTACATGGGTAGTGACTGGATGATTAGAGTACTGCACGGAGAGTGCATGGTGAATTTATAAGTTATTTTGTTTTGGTGCAGTGATTAGATAAGGACATGGAATTGGCTGGGTGATTGGAGGAGTGCATGGGTAGTGACAAGGAAATGGCTGGACTGCATGAGTAGTGCTCAGGGGATTGTAGCAGTGCATGTGTTAATGCCAGGGCCATTGCATGAGTACACGGGTAGTGACTGGATGATTAGAGTACTGCAAGGAGCGTGCATGGTGAATTTATAAGTTCTTGGGTTTTGGTGGAGTGATTGGATAAGTACATGGTGCTGGTTGGGTGATTGGAGGAGTGCAAGTGTAGTGACAAGGAAATGGCTGGACTGCATCAGTTGTGCTCAGGGGATTGTAGCAGTGCATGTGTTAGTGCCTGGGTCATTGCATGAGTACATGGGTAGTGACTGGATGATTAGAGTACTGCAAGGAGCGTGCATGGTGAATTTATAAGTTCTTGGGTTTTGGTGGAGTGATTGGATAAGTACATGGTGCTGGTTGGGTGATTGGAGGAGTGCATGGGTAGTGACAAGGAGATGGCTGGACTGCATCAGTAGTGCTCAGGGGATTGTAGCAGTGCATTTGTTAGTGCCTGGCCATTACATGAGTACATGGGTACTGACTGGATGATTAGAATACTGCAAGGAGAGTGAATGGTGAATGTATAAGTGCTTGTGTTTTGGCGCAGTGATTAGATAAGGACATGGAACTGGCTGGGTGATTGGAGAAGTGCATGGGTAGGGACAATGAGATGGCTGGACTGCATCAGTAGTGCTCAGGGTATTGTAGAAGTGCATGTGTTAGTTCCTGGGTCACTGCATGAGTACATGGTTAGTGACTGGATGATTAGAGTACTGCAAGGAGAGTGCATGGTGAATTTACAAGTGCTTGTGTTTTGGCGAAGTGATTAGAGAAGGACATGGATCTGGCTGGGTGATTGGAGGAGTGCATGGGTAGTGACAAGGAGATGGCTGGACTGCATCAGTAGTGCTCATGGGATTGTAGCAGTGCATGTGTTAGTGCCTGGGCCATTGCATGAGTACATGGGTACTGACTGGATGATTAGAGTACTGCAAGGAGAGTGCATAGTGAATTTATAAGTGCTTGTGTTTTGGCGCAGTGATTAGATAAGGACATGGAATTGGCTGGGTGATTGTAGGAGTGCATGGGTAGTGACAAGGAGATGGCTGGACTGCATCAGTAGTGCTCAGGGTATTGTAGCAGTGCATGTGTTAGTGCCTGGGTCATTGCATGAGTACATGGGTAGTGACTGGATGATTAGAGTACTGCACGGAGAGTGCATGGTGAATTTATAAGTTATTTTGTTTTGGTGCAGTGATTAGATAAGGACATGGAATTGGCTGGGTGATTGGAGGAGTGCATGGGTAGTGACAAGGAAATGGCTGGACTGCATGAGTAGTGCTCAGGGGATTGTAGCAGTGCATGTGTTAATGCCAGGGCCATTGCATGAGTACACGGGTAGTGACTGGATGATTAGAGTACTGCAAGGATCGTGCATGGTGAATTTATAATTTCTTGGGTTTTGGTGGAGTGATTGGATAAGTACATGGTGCTGGTTGGGTGATTGGAGGAGTGCAAGTGTAGTGACAAGGAAATGTCTGGACTGCATCAGTTGTGCTCAGGGGATTGTAGCAGTGCATGTGTTAGTGCCTGGGTCATTGCATGAGTACATGGGTAGTGACTGGATGATTAGAGTACTGCAAGGAGAGTGCATGGTGAATTTATAAGTGCTTGGGTTTTGGCGGAGTGATTGGATAAGTACATGGTGCTGGCTGGGTAATTGGAGGAGTGCATGGGTAGTGACAAGGAGATGGCTGGACTGCATCAGTAGTGCTCAGGGGATTGTAGCAGTGCATGTGTTAGTGCTTGGGCCATTACATGAGTACATGGGTAATGACTGGATGATTAGAATACTGCAAGGAGAGTGAATGGTGAATGTATAAGTGCTTGTGTTTTGGAGCAGTGATTAGATAAGGACATGGAACTGGCTGGGTGATTGGAGGAGTGCATGGGTAGGGACAATGATATGGCTGGACTGCATCAGTAGTGCTCAGGGTATTGTAGCAGTGCATGTGTTAGTTCCTGGGGCACTGCATGAGTACATGGTTAGTGACTGGATGATTAGAGTACTGCAAGGAGAGTGCATTGTGAATTTACAAGTGCTTGTGTTTTGGCGAAGTGATTAGATAAGGACATTGAACTGGCTGGGTGATTGGAGGAGTGCATGGGTAGTGACAAGGAGATGGCTGGACTGCATCAGTAGTGCTCAGGGTATTGTAGCAGTGCATGTGTTAGTGCCTGGGTCATTGCATGGGTACATGGGTAGTGACTGGATGATTACAGTACTGCAAGGAGAGTGTATGGTGAATATATAAGTGCTTGTGTTTTGGCGCAATGATTAGATAAGGACATGGAACTGGCTTGGTGATTGGAGGAGTGCATGGGTAGTGACAAGGAGATGTCTGGATTGCATCAGTAGTGCTCAGGAGATTGTAGCAGTGCATGTTTTAGTGACTGGGTCATTGCATAAGTACATGGGTAATGAGTGGATGCTTAGAGTACTGCAAGGAGGGTGCATGGTGAATTTATAAGTGCTTGTGTTTTGGTGCAGTGTTTAGATAAGGACATGGAACTGGCTGGGTGATTGGAGGAGTACATGGGTAGTGACAAGGAGATGGCTGGACTGCATCAGTAGTGCTCAGTGGATTGTAGCAGTGCATGTGTTAGTGCCTGGCTCATTGCATAAGTACATGGGTACTGACTGGATGTTTAGAATACTGCAAGGAGAGTGCATGGCGAATTTATAAGTGCTTGGGTTTTGGCGGAGTGATTGGATAGGTACATGGTGCTGGCTGGGTGATTGGAGGAGTGCATGGGTAGTGACAAGGAGATGGCTGGACTGCATCAGTAGTGCTCAGGGTATTGTAGCAGTGCAAGTGTTAGTACCTGGGCCATTGCATGAGTACCTGGGTACTGATTGGATGATTACAGTACTGCAAGGAGAGTGCATTGTGAATTTATAAGTGCTTGTGTTTTGGCGCAGTGATTAGATAAGTACATGGAACTGGATGGGTGATTGGAGGTGTGCATGGGTAGTGACAAGGAGATGGCTGGACTGCATCAGTAGTGCTCAGGGTATTGTAGTGGTGCATGTGTTAGTGCCTGGGTCACTGCATGAGTACATGGGTAGTGACTGGATGAATAGAGTACTGCAAGGAGAGTGTATGGTGAAATTATAAGAGCTTGTGTTTTGGCGCAGTGTTTAGATAAGGATATGGAACTAGCTGGGTGATTAGAGGAGTGCATGGGTAGTGACAAGGAGATGGCTGGACTGCATCAATAGTGCTCAGGGTATTGTAGCGGTGCATGTGTTAGTGCCTGGGTCACGGCATGAGTACATGAGTAGTGACTGGCTGATTAGAGTACTGCAAGGAGAGTGCATAGTGAATTTATAAGTGCTTGTGTTTTGGCGCAGTGATTAGATAAGGACATGGAACTGGCTGGGTAATTGGAGGAGTGCATGGGTAGTGACAAGGAGATGGCTGGACTGCACCAGTAGTGCTCAGGGTATTGTAGCGGTGCATGTGTTAGTGCCTGGGTCACTGAATGAGTACATAGGTAGTGACTGGATGATTAGAGTACTACAAGGAGAGTGCATGGTGAATTTATAAGTGCTTGTGTTTTGGAGCAGTGATTATATAAGGACATGGAACTGGCTGGGTGATTGGAGGAGTGTGTGGGTAGTGACAAGGAGATGGCTGGACTGCATCACTAGTGCACAGGTGATTGTAGCAGTATATGTGTTAGTGACTGGGTCAATGCATGAGTACATGGGTAGTGACTGTATGATTAGAGTACTGCAAGGAGAGTGCATAGTGAATTTATAAGTGCTTGGGTTTTGGCATAGTGATTGGATAAGTACATGGAACTGGCTGGGTGATTGGAGGAGTGCATGGGTAGTGACAAGGAGATGGCTGGACTGCATCAGTAGTGCTCAGGGTATTGTAGCAGTGCATGTGTTAGTTCCTGGGTAACTGCATGAGTACATGGTTAGTGACTGGATGATTAGAGTACAGCAAGGATATTGCATGGTGAATTTACAAGTGCTTGTGTTTTGGCGAAGTGATTAGATAAGGACATGGACCTGGCTGGGTGATTGGAGGAGTGCATGGGTAGTGACAAGGAGATGGCTGGACTGCATCAGTAGTGCTCAGGGTATTGTAGCAGTGCATGTGTTAGTGTCTGGGTCATTGCATGGGTACATGGGTAGTGACTGGATGATTACAGTACTGCAAGGAGAGTGCCTGGTGAATTTATAAGTGCTTGTGTTTTGGCGCAATGATTAGATATGGACATGGAACTGGCTGGGTGATTGGAGGAGTGCATGGGTAGTGACAAGGAGATGGCTGGACTGCATCAGTAGTGCTCAGGACATTGTAGCAGTGCATGTGTTAGTGTCTGGGTCATTGCATAAGTACATGGGTAATGACTGGATGATTAGAGTACTGCAAGGAGAGTGCATGGTGAATTTATAAGTGCTTGTGTTTTGGAGCAGTGATTTGATAAGGACATGGAACTGGCTGGGTGATTGGAGGAGTGCATGGATAGTGACAAGGAGATGGCTGGACTGCATCAGTAGTGCGCAGGTGATTGTAGCAGTATATGTGTTAGTGCCTGGGTCAATGCATGAGTACATGGGTAGTGACTGGATGATTAGAGTACTAAAAGGAGAGTGCATGGTGATTTTATAAGTGCTTGTGTTTTGGCGCAGTGATTAGATAAGGACATGGAACTGGCTGTGTGATTGGAGGAGTGCATGGGTTGTGACAAGGAGATGGCTGGACTTCATCAGTAGTGCTCAGGGTATTGTAGCGGTGCATGTGTTAGTGTCTGGGTCACTGCATGAGTACATGAGTAGTGACTTGATGATTAGAGTACTGCAAGAAGAGTGCAGAGTGAATTTATAAGTGCTTGTGTTTTGGCGCAGTGATTAGATAAGGGCATGGAACTGGCTGGGTGATTGGAGGAGTGCATGGGTAGTGACAAGGAGATGGCTGGACTGCATCAGTAGTGCTCAGGAGATTGTAGCAGTGCATGTGTTTGTGCCTGGGTCATTGCAAAAGTACATGGGTAGTGACTGGATGATTAGAGTACTGCAAGGAGAGTGCATAGTGAATTTATAAGTGCTTGGGTTTTGGCAGAGTGATTGGATATGTACATGGAACTGGCTGGGTGATTGGAGGAGTGCATGGGAAGTGACAAGGAAATGGCTGGACTGCATCAGTAGTGCTCAGGGTATTGTAGCAGTGCATGTGTTAGTTCCTGGGCCACTGCATGAGTACATGGTTAGTGACTGGATGATTAGAGTACTGCAAGGAGAGTGCATGGTGAATTTCAAACTGCTTGTGTTTTGGCGACGTGATTAGATAAGGACATGGAACTGGATGGGTGATTGGAGGAGTGCATGGGTAGTGACAAGGAGATGGCTGGACTGCATCAGTAGTGCTCAGGGGATTGTAGCAGTGCATGTGTTAGTGCTTGGGCCATTACATGAGTACATGGGTACTGACTGGATGATTAGAATACTGCAAGGAGAGTGAATGGTGAATGTATAAGTGCTTGTCTTTTGGCGCAGTGATTAGATGAGGACATGGAACTGGCTGGGTGATTGGAGGAGTGCATGGGTAGGGACAATGATATGGCTGGACTGCATCAGTAGTGCTCAGGGTATTGTAGCAGTGCATGTGTTAGTGACTGGGTCATTGCATAAGTACATGGGTAATGAGTGGATGATTAGAGTACTGCAAGGAGGGTGCATGGTGAATTTATAAGTGCTTGTGTTTTGGAGCAGTGATTTGATAAGGACATGGAACTGGCTGGGTGATTGGAGGAGAGCATGGATAGTGACAAGGAGATGGCTGGACTGCATCAGTAGTGCGCTGGTGATTGTAGCAGTATATGTGTTAGTGCCTGGGTCAATGCATGAGTACTAACCCTGGGCAAAGCACTACGCTACACTCGCGTAGTTTGCGAAGTTTGCGCTACTTCGCACAACGCGAATTGCACGTAGCACAGTGCAAACATGCGTAGCGTAGCGTAGCGTAGTGCAGCGGTCATTTTTTGCTTGCTCGCGGTCCTCAACGTCAAGTTGGCGACCGCGAGCAAGCAAAATGACATCCTGGTGAGATTCTCAACGCGGGAGGTCAGGTTTCTCATTGCGAGTGGTCGCGTATGCTCGCGACCGCTCGCGATGAGAAACTACCAGTCCGCGTTGAGAAAGCTGCCGCTCGAGTAAAAATCTACTCGAGCGGCAGTAAAAGACAGCTCGCACTGTGCAAGATGCCGTTTTCAATGATTGCACAGTGCGGACAAGCATCCGGCACTGTGCAATCATTGCGAACAGTGCACTACGCAGTTCGCGTAGTGCTACGCGTAGCTCGCATAGTGCGAACTGCACTTTGCGTAGCTTCGCGTAGCACTACTTCGCGAACTACGCCCAGGCTTAATGAGCACATGGGTAGTGACTGGATGATTAGAGTACTGCAAGGAGAGTGCATGGTGAATTTATAAGTGCTTGTGTTTTGGCACAGTGATTAGATAAGGACATGGAACTGGCTGTGTGATTGGAGGAGTGCATGGGTTGTGACAAGGAGATGGCTGGACTTCATCAGTAGTGCTCAGGGTTTTGTAGCGGTGCATGTGTTAGTGTCTGGGTCACTGCATGAGTACATGAGTAGTGACTGGATGATTAGAGTACTGCAAGAAGAGTGCAGAGTGAATTTATAAGTGCTTGTGTTTTGGTGCAGTGATTAGATAAGGGCATGGAACTGGCTGGGTGATTGGAGGAGTGCATGGGTAGTGACAAGGAGATGGCTGGACTGCATCAGTAGTGCTCAGGAGATTGTAGCAGTGCATGTGTTTGGGCCTGGGTCATTGCAAAAGTACATGGGTAGTGACTGGATGATTAGAGTACAGCAAGGAGAGTGCATAGTGAATTTATAAGTGCTTGGGTTTTGGCAGAGTGATTGGAAATGTACATGGTGCTGGCTGGGTGATTGGAGGAGTGCATGGGTAGTGACAAGGAGATGGCTGGACTGCATCAGTAGTGCTCAGGGTATTGTAGCAGTGCAAGTGTTAGTACCTGGGCCATTGCATGAGTACATGGGTACTGATTGGATGATTACAGTACTGCAAGGAGAGTGCATTGTGAATGTATAAGTGCTTGTGTTTTGGTGCAGTGATTAGATAAGTACATGGAACTGGCTGGGTGATTGGAGGAGTGCATGGGTAGTGACAAGGAGATGGCTGGACTGCATCAGTAGTGCTCAGGGTATTGTAGTGGTGCATGTGTTAGTGCCAGGGTCACTGCATGAGTACATGGGTAGTGACTGGATGATTAGAGTACTGCAAGGAGAGTGCATGGTGAAATTATAAGAGCTTGTGTTTTGGCGCAGTGTTTAGATAAGGACATGGAACTAGCTGGGTGATTAGAGGAGTGCATGGGTAGTGACAAGGAGATGGCTGGACTGCATCAATAGTGCTCAGGGTATTGTAGCGGTGCATGTGTTAGTGCCTGGGTCACTGCATGAGTACATGAGTAGTGACTGGATGATTAGAGTACTGCAAGGAGAGTGCATAGTGAATTTATAAGTGCTTGTGTTTTGGCGCAGTGATTAGATAAGGACATGGAACTGGCTGGGTGATTGGAGGAGTGCATGGGTAGTGACAAGGAGATGGCTGGACTGAACCAGTAGTGCTCAGGGTATTGTAGCAGTATATGTGTTAGTGACTGGGTCAATGCATGAGTACATGGGTAGTGACTGGATGATTAGAGTACTGCAAGGAGAGTGCATGGTGAATTTATAAGTGCTTGTGTTTTGGCGGAGTGATTAGATAAGGACATGGAACTAGCTGTGTGATTGGAGGAGTGCATGGGTTGTGACAAGGAGATGGCTGGACTTCATCAGTAGTGCTCAGGGTATTGTAGCGGTGCATATGTTAGTGCCTGGGTCACTGCATGAGTACATGAGTAGTGACTGGATGATTAGAGTACTGCAAGGAGCGTGCATGGTGAATTTATAAGTTCTTGGGTTTTGGTGGAGTGATTGGATAAGTACATGGTGCTGGTTGGGTGATTGGAGGAGTGCATGGGTAGTGACAAGGAGATGGCTGGACTGCATCAGTAGTGCTCAGGGGATTGTAGCAGTGCATTTGTTAGTGCCTGGCCATTACATGAGTACATGGGTACTGACTGGATGATTAGAATACTGCAAGGAGAGTGAATGGTGAATGTATAAGTGCTTGTGTTTTGGCGCAGTGATTAGATAAGGACATGGAACTGGCTGGGTGATTGGAGAAGTGCATGGGTAGGGACAATGAGATGGCTGGACTGCATCAGTAGTGCTCAGGGTATTGTAGAAGTGCATGTGTTAGTTCCTGGGTCACTGCATGAGTACATGGTTAGTGACTGGATGATTAGAGTACTGCAAGGAGAGTGCATGGTGAATTTACAAGTGCTTGTGTTTTGGCGAAGTGATTAGAGAAGGACATGGATCTGGCTGGGTGATTGGAGGAGTGCATGGGTAGTGACAAGGAGATGGCTGGACTGCATCAGTAGTGCTCATGGGATTGTAGCAGTGCATGTGTTAGTGCCTGGGCCATTGCATGAGTACATGGGTACTGACTGGATGATTAGAGTACTGCAAGGAGAGTGCATAGTGAATTTATAAGTGCTTGTGTTTTGGCGCAGTGATTAGATAAGGACATGGAATTGGCTGGGTGATTGTAGGAGTGCATGGGTAGTGACAAGGAGATGGCTGGACTGCATCAGTAGTGCTCAGGGTATTGTAGCAGTGCATGTGTTAGTGCCTGGGTCATTGCATGAGTACATGGGTAGTGACTGGATGATTAGAGTACTGCACGGAGAGTGCATGGTGAATTTATAAGTTATTTTGTTTTGGTGCAGTGATTAGATAAGGACATGGAATTGGCTGGGTGATTGGAGGAGTGCATGGGTAGTGACAAGGAAATGGCTGGACTGCATGAGTAGTGCTCAGGGATTGTAGCAGTGCATGTGTTAATGCCAGGGCCATTGCATGAGTACACGGGTAGTGACAGGATGATTAGAGTACTGCAAGGATCGTGCATGGTGAATTTATAATTTCTTGGGTTTTGGTGGAGTGATTGGATAAGTACATGGTGCTGGTTGGGTGATTGGAGGAGTGCAAGTGTAGTGACAAGGAAATGGCTGGACTGCATCAGTTGTGCTCAGGGGATTGTAGCAGTGCATGTGTTAGTGCCTGGGTCATTGCATGAGTACATGGGTAGTGACTGGATGATTAGAGTACTGCAAGGAGAGTGCATGGTGAATTTATAAGTGCTTGGGTTTTGGCGGAGTGATTGGATAAGTACATGGTGCTGGCTGGGTAATTGGAGGAGTGCATGGGTAGTGACAAGGAGATGGCTGGACTGCATCAGTAGTGCTCAGGGGATTGTAGCAGTGCATGTGTTAGTGCTTGGGCCATTACATGAGTACATGGGTAATGACTGGATGATTAGAATACTGCAAGGAGAGTGAATGGTGAATGTATAAGTGCTTGTGTTTTGGAGCAGTGATTAGATAAGGACATGGAACTGGCTGGGTGATTGGAGGAGTGCATGGGTAGGGACAATGATATGGCTGGACTGCATCAGTAGTGCTCAGGGTATTGTAGCAGTGCATGTGTTAGTTCCTGGGGCACTGCATGAGTACATGGTTAGTGACTGGATGATTAGAGTACTGCAAGGAGAGTGCATGGTGAATTTACAAGTGCTTGAGTTTTGGCGAAGTGATTAGATAAGGACATTGAACTGGCTGGGTGATTGGAGGAGTCCATGGGTAGTGACAAGGAGATGGCTGGACTGCATCAGTAGTGCTCAGGGTATTGTAGCAGTGCATGTGTTAGTGCCTGTACATTGCATGGGTATATGGGTAGTGACTGGATGATTACAGTACTGCAAGGAGAGTGCATGGTGAATATATAAGTGCTTGTGTTTTGGCGCAATGATTAGATAAGGACATGGAACTGGCTTGGTGATTGGAGGAGTGCATTGGTAGTGACAAGGAGATGTCTGGATTGCATCAGTAGTGCTCAGGAGATTGTAGCAGTGCATGTTTTAGTGACTGGGTCATTGCATAAGTACATGGGTAATGAGTGGATGCTTAGAGTACTGCAAGGAGGGTGCATGGTGAATTTATAAGTGCTTGTGTTTTGGTGCAGTGTTTAGATAAGGACATGGAACTGGCTGGGTGATTGGAGGAGTACATGGGTAGTGACAAGGAGATGGCTGGACTGCATCAGTAGTGCTCAGTGGATTGTAGCAGTGCATGTGTTAGTGCCTGGCTCATTGCATAAGTACATGGGTACTGACTGGATGCTTAGAATACTGCAAGGAGAGTGCATGGTGAATTTATAAGTGCTTGGGTTTTGGCGGAGTGATTGGATAGGTACATGGTGCTGGCTGGGTGATTGGAGGAGTGCATGGGTAGTGACAAGGAGATGGCTGGACTGCATCAGTAGTGCTCAGGGTATTGTAGCAGTGCAAGTGTTAGTACCTGGGCCATTGCATGAGTACCTGGGTACTGATTGGATGATTACAGTACTGCAAGGAGAGTGCATTGTGAATTTATAAGTGCTTGTGTTTTGGCGCAGTGATTAGATAAGTACATGGAACTGGATGGGTGATTGGAGGTGTGCATGGGTAGTGACAAGGAGATGGCTGGACTGCATCAGTAGTGCTCAGGGTATTGTAGTGGTGCATGTGTTAGTGCCTGGGTCACTGCATGAGTACATGGGTAGTGACTGGATGAATAGAGTACTGCAAGGAGAGTGTATGGTGAAATTATAAGAGCTTGTGTTTTGGCGCAGTGTTTAGATAAGGATATGGAACTAGCTGGGTGATTAGAGGAGTGCATGGGTAGTGACAAGGAGATGGCTGGACTGCATCAATAGTGCTCAGGGTATTGTAGCAGTGCATGTGTTAGTGCCTGGGTCACGGCATGAGTACATGAGTAGTGACTGGCTGATTAGAGTACTGCAAGGAGAGTGCATAGTGAATTTATAAGTGCTTGTGTTTTGGCGCAGTGATTAGATAAGGACATGGAACTGGCTGGGTGATTGGAGGAGTGCATGGGTAGTGACAAGGAGATGGCTGGACTGCACCAGTAGTGCTCAGGGTATTGTAGCGGTGCATGTGTTAGTGCCTGGGTCACTGAATGAGTACATAGGTAGTGACTGGATGATTAGAGTACTACAAGGAGAGTGCATGGTGAATTTATAAGTGCTTGTGTTTTGGAGCAGTGATTATATAAGGACATGGAACTGGCTGGGTGATTGGAGGAGTGTATGGGTAGTGACAAGGAGATGGCTGGACTGCATCACTAGTGCACAGGTGATTGTAGCAGTATATGTGTTAGTGACTGGGTCAATGCATGAGTACATGGGTAGTGACTGGATGATTAGAGTACTGCAAGGAGAGTGCATAGTGAATTTATAAGTGCTTGGGTTTTGGCATAGTGATTGGATAAGTACATGGAACTGGCTGGGTGATTGGAGGAGTGCATGGGTAGTGACAAGGAGATGGCTGGACTGCATCAGTAGTGCTCAGGGTATTGTAGCAGTGCATGTGTTAGTTCCTGGGTAACTGCATGAGTACATGGTTAGTGACTGGATGATTAGAGTACAGCAAGGATATTGCATGGTGAATTTACAAGTGCTTGTGTTTTGGCGAAGTGATTAGATAAGGACATGGACCTGGCTGGGTGATTGGAGGAGTGCATGGGTAGTGACAAGGAGATGGCTGGACTGCATCAGTAGTGCTCAGGGTATTGTAGCAGTGCATGTGTTAGTGTCTGGGTCATTGCATGGGTACATGGGTAGTGACTGGATGATTACAGTACTGCAAGGAGAGTGCCTGGTGAATTTATAAGTGCTTGTGTTTTGGCGCAATGATTAGATATGGACATGGAACTGGCTGGGTGATTGGAGGAGTGCATGGGTAGTGACAAAGAGATGGCTGGACTGCATCAGTAGTGCTCAGGACATTGTAGCAGTGCATGTGTTAGTGTCTGGGTCATTGCATAAGTACATGGGTAATGACTGGATGATTAGAGTACTGCAAGGAGAGTGCATGGTGAATTTATAAGTGCTTGTGTTTTGGAGCAGTGATTTGATAAGGACATGGAACTGGCTGGGTGATTGGAGGAGTGCATGGATAGTGACAAGGAGATGGCTGGACTGCATCAGTAGTGCGCAGGTGATTGTAGCAGTATATGTGTTAGTGCCTGGGTCAATGCATGAGTACATGGGTAGTGACTGGATGATTAGAGTACTAAAAGGAGAGTGCATGGTGATTTTATAAGTGCTTGTGTTTTGGCGCAGTGATTAGATAAGGACATGGAACTGGCTGTGTGATTGGAGGAGTGCATGGGTTGTGACAAGGAGATGGCTGGACTTCATCAGTAGTGCTCAGGGTATTGTAGCGGTGCATGTGTTAGTGTCTGGGTCACTGCATGAGTACATGAGTAGTGACTTGATGATTAGAGTACTGCAAGAAGAGTGCAGAGTGAATTTATAAGTGCTTGTGTTTTGGCGCAGTGATTAGATAAGGGCATGGAACTGGCTGGGTGATTGGAGGAGTGCATGGGTAGTGACAAGGAGATGGCTGGACTGCATCAGTAGTGCTCAGGAGATTGTAGCAGTGCATGTGTTTGTGCCTGGGTCATTGCAAAAGTACATGGGTAGTGACTGGATGATTAGAGTACTGCAAGGAGAGTGCATAGTGAATTTATAAGTGCTTGGGTTTTGGCAGAGTGATTGGATATGTACATGGAACTGGCTGGGTGATTGGAGGAGTGCATGGGAAGTGACAAGGAAATGGCTGGACTGCATCAGTAGTGCTCAGGGTATTGTAGCAGTGCATGTGTTAGTTCCTGGGCCACTGCATGAGTACATGGTTAGTGACTGGATGATTAGAGTACTGCAAGGAGAGTGCATGGTGAATTTCAAACTGCTTGTGTTTTGGCGACGTGATTAGATAAGGACATGGAACTGGCTGGGTGATTGGAGGAGTGCATGGGTAGTGACAAGGAGATGGCTGGACTGCATCAGTAGTGCTCAGGGGATTGTAGCAGTGCATGTGTTAGTGCTTGGGCCATTACATGAGTACATGGGTACTGACTGGATGATTAGAATACTGCAAGGAGAGTGAATGGTGAATGTATAAGTGCTTGTCTTTTGGCGCAGTGATTAGATGAGGACATGGAACCGGCTGGGTGATTGGAGGAGTGCATGGGTAGGGACAATGATATGGCTGGACTGCATCAGTAGTGCTCAGGGTATTGTAGCAGTGCATGTGTTAGTGACTGGGTCATTGCATAAGTACATGGGTAATGAGTGGATGATTAGAGTACTGCAAGGAGGGTGCATGGTGAATTTATAAGTGCTTGTGTTTTGGAGCAGTGATTTGATAAGGACATGGAACTGGCTGGGTGATTGGAGGAGAGCATGGATAGTGACAAGGAGATGGCTGGACTGCATCAGTAGTGCGCTGGTGATTGTAGCAGTATATGTGTTAGTGCCTGGGTCAATGCATGAGTACTAACCCTGGGCAAAGCACTACGCTACGCTCGCGTAGTTTGCGAAGTTTGCGCTACTTCGCACAACGCGAATTGCACGTAGCACAGTGCAAACTAGCGTAGCGTAGCGTAGTGCAGCGGTCATTTTGCTTGCTCGCGGTCCTCAACGTCAAGTTGGCGACCGCGAGCAAGCAAAATGACATCCTGGCGAGATTCTCAACGCGGGAGGTCAGGTTTCTCATTGCGAGTGGTCGCGTATGCTCGCGACCGCTCGCGATGAGAAACTACCAGTCCGCGTTGAGAAAGCTGCCGCTCGAGTAAAAATCTACTCGAGCGGCAGTAAAAGACAGCTCGCACTGTGCAAGATGCCGTTTTCAATGATTGCACAGTGCGGACAAGCATTCGGCACTGTGCAATCATTGCGAACAGTGCACTACGCAGTTCGCGTAGTGCTACGCGTAGCTCGCATAGTGCGAACTGCACTTTGCGTAGCTTCACGTAGCACTACTTCGCGAACTACGCCCAGGCTTAATGAGCACATGGGTAGTGACTGGATGATTAGAGTACTGCAAGGAGAGTGCATGGTGAATTTATAAGTGCTTGTGTTTTGGCACAGTGATTAGATAAGGACATGGAACTGGCTGTGTGATTGGAGGAGTGCATGGGTTGTGACAAGGAGATGGCTGGACTTCATCAGTAGTGCTCAGGGTTTTGTAGCGGTGCATGTGTTAGTGTCTGGGTCACTGCATGAGTACATGAGTAGTGACTGGATGATTAGAGTACTGCAAGAAGAGTGCAGAGTGAATTTATAAGTGCTTGTGTTTTGGTGCAGTGATTAGATAAGGGCATGGAACTGGCTGGGTGATTGGAGGAGTGCATGGGTAGTGACAAGGAGATGGCTGGACTGCATCAGTAGTGCTCAGGAGATTGTAGCAGTGCATGTGTTTGTGCCTGGGTCATTGCAAAAGTACATGGGTAGTGACTGGATGATTAGAGTACAGCAAGGAGAGTGCATAGTGAATTTATAAGTGCTTGGGTTTTGGCAGAGTGATTGGATATGTACATGGTGCTGGCTGGGTGATTGGAGGAGTGCATGGGTAGTGACAAGGAGATGGCTGGACTGCATCAGTAGTGCTCAGGGTATTGTAGCAGTGCAAGTGTTAGTACCTGGGCCATTGCATGAGTACATGGGTACTGATTGGATGATTACAGTACTGCAAGGAGAGTGCATTGTGAATGTATAAGTGCTTGTGTTTTGGCGCAGTGATTAGATAAGTACATGGAACTGGCTGGGTGATTGGAGGAGTGCATGGGTAGTGACAAGGAGATGGCTGGACTGCATCAGTAGTGCTCAGGGTATTGTAGTGGTGCATGTGTTAGTGCCTGGGTCACTGCATGAGTACATGGGTAGTGACTGGATGATTAGAGTACTGCAAGGAGAGTGCATGGTGAAATTATAAGAGCTTGTGTTTTGGCGCAGTGTTTAGATAAGGACATGGAACTAGCTGGGTGATTAGAGGAGTGCATGGGTAGTGACAAGGAGATGGCTGGACTGCATCAATAGTGCTCAGGGTATTGTAGCGGTGCATGTGTTAGTGCCTGGGTCACTGCATGAGTACATGAGTAGTGACTGGATGATTAGAGTACTGCAAGGAGAGTGCATAGTGAATTTATAAGTGCTTGTGTTTTGGCGCAGTGATTAGATAAGGACATGGAACTGGCTGGGTGATTGGAGGAGTGCATGGGTAGTGACAAGGAGATGGCTGGACTGCACCAGTAGTGCTCAGGGTATTGTAGCAGTATATGTGTTAGTGACTGGGTCAATGCATGAGTACATGGGTAGTGACTGGATGATTAGAGTACTGCAAGGAGAGTGCATGGTGAATTTATAAGTGCTTGTGTTTTGGCGGAGTGATTAGATAAGGACATGGAACTAGCTGTGTGATTGGAGGAGTGCATGGGTTGTGACAAGGAGATGGCTGGACTTCATCAGTAGTGCTCAGGGTATTGTAGCGGTGCATGTGTTAGTGCCTGGGTCACTGCATGAGTACATGAGTAGTGACTGGATGATTAGAGTACTGCAAGGAGAGTGCATAGTGAATTTATAAGTGCTTGTGTTTTGGCGCAGTGATTAGATAAGGACATGGAACTGGCTGGGTGATTGGAGGAGTGCATGGGTAGTGACAAGGAGATGGCTGGACTGCATCAGTAGTGCTCAGGAGATTTTAGCAGTGCATGTGTTAGTGCCTGTGTCATTGCAAAAGTACATGGGTAGTGACTGGATGATTAGAGTACTGCAAGGAGAGTGCATAGTGAATTTATAAGTGCTTGGGTTTTGGCGTAGTGATTGGATAAGTACATGGAACTGGCTGGGTGATTGGAGGAGTGCATGGGTAGTGACAAGGAAATGGCTGGACTGCATCAGTAGTGCTCAGGGTATTGTAGCAGTGCATGTGTTAGTTCCTGGGTCACTGCATGAGTACATGGTTAGTGACTGGATGATTAGAGTACAGCAAGGAGAGTGCATGGTGAATTTACAAGTGCTTGTGTTTTGGCGAAGTGATTAGATAAGGACATGGACCTGGCTGGGTGATTGGAGGAGTGCATGGGTAGTGACAAGGAGATGGCTGGACTGCATCAGTAGTGCTCAGGGTATTGTAGCAGTGCATGTGTTAGTATCTGGGTCATTGCATGGGTACATGGGTAGTGACTGGATGATTACAGTACTGCAAGGAGAGTGCATGGTGAATTTATAAGTGCTTGTGTTTTGGCGCAATGATTAGATATGGACATGGAACTGGCTGGGTGATTGGAGGAGTGCATGGGTAGTGACAAGGAGATGGCTGGACTGCATCAGTAGTGCTCAGGACATTGTAGCAGTGCATGTGTTAGTGACTGGGTCATTGCATAAGTACATGGGTAATGACTGGATGATTAGAGTACTGCAAGGAGAGTGCATGGTGAATTTATAAGTGCTTGTGTTTTGGAGCAGTGATTTGATAAGGACATGGAACTGGCTGGGTGATTGGAGGAGTGCATGGATAGTGACAAGGAGATGGCTGGACTGCATCAGTAGTGCGCAGGTGATTGTAGCAGTATATGTGTTAGTGCCTGGGTCAATGCATGAGTACATGGGTAGTGACTGGATGATTAGAGTACTGCAAGGAGAGTGCATGGTGAATTTATAAGTGCTTGGGTTTTGGCAGAGTGATTGGATATGTACATGGAACTGGCTGGGTGATTGGAGGAGTGCATGGGAAGTGACAAGGAGATGGCTGGACTGCATCAGTAGTGCGCAGGTGATTGTAGCAGTATATGTGTTAGTGCCTGGGTCAATGCATGAGTACATGGGTAGTGACTGGATGATTAGAGTACTGCAAGGAGAGTGCATGGTGAATTTATAAGTGCTTGTGTTTTGGTGCAGTGATTAGATAAGGACATGGAACTGGCTGTGTGATTGGAGGAGTGCATGGGTTGTGACAAGGAGATGGCTGGACTTCATCAGTAGTGCTCAGGGTATTGTAGCGGTGCATGTGTTAGTGTCTGGGTCACTGCATGAGTACATGAGAAGTGACTGGATGATTAGAGTACTGCAAGAAGAGTGCAGAGTGAATTTATAAGTGCTTGTGTTTTGGCGCAGTGATTAGATAAGGGCATGGAACTGGCTGGGTGATTGGAGGAGTGCATGGGTAGTGACAAGGAGATGGCTGGACTGCATCAGTAGTGCTCAGGAGATTGTAGCAGTGCATGTGTTAGTGCCTGGATCATTGCAAAAGTACATGGGTAGTGACTGGATGATTCGAGTACTGCAGTTTGAGTGCATAGTGAATGTATAAGTGCTTGGGTTTTGGCAGAGTGATTGGATATGTACATGGAACTGGCTGGGTGATTGGAGGAGTGCATGGGAAGTGACAAGGAAATGGCTGGACTGCATCAGTAGTGTTCAGGGTGTTGTAGCAGTGCATGTGTTAGTTCCTGGGTCACTGCATGAGTACATGGTTAGTGACTGGATGATTAGAGTACTGCAAGGAGAGTGCATGGTGAATTTCAAAGTGCTTGTGTTTTGGCGAAGTGATTAGATAAGGACATGGAACTGGCTGGGGCATTGGAGGAGTGCATGGGTAGTGACAAGGAAATGGCTGGACTGCATCAGTAGTGCGCAGGTGATTGTAGCAGTGCATGTGTTAGTGACTGGGTCATTGCATAAGTACATGGGTAATGACTGGATGATTAGAGTACTGCAAGGAGAGTGCATGGTGAATTTATAAGTGCTTGTGTTTTGGAGCTATGATTAGATAAGGACATGGAACTGGCTGGGGGATTGGAGGAGTGCATGGGTAGTGACAAGGAGATGGCTGGACTGCATCAGTAGTGCGCAGGTGATTGTAGCAGTATATGTGTTAGTGCCTGGGTCAATGCATGAGTACATGTGTAGTGACTGGATGATTAGAGTACTGCAAGGAGAGTGCTTGGTGAATTTATAAGTGCTTGTGTTTTGGCGCAGTGATTAGATAAGGACATGGAACTGGCTGTGTGATTGGAGGAGTGCATGGGTTGTGACAAGGAGATGGCTGGACTGCATCAGCAGTGCTCAGGGTATTGTAGCGGTGCATGTGTTAGTGCCTGGGTCACTGCATGAGTACATGAGTAGTCACTGGATGATTAGAGTACTGCAAGGAGAGTGCATAGTGAATTTATAAGTGCTTGTGTTTTGGAGCAGTGATTAGATAAGGACATGGAACTGGCTGGGTGATTGGAGGAGTGCATGGGTAGTGACAAGGAGATGGCTGGACTGCATCAGTAGTGCACAGGTGATTGTAGCAGTATATGTGTTAGTGCCTGGGTCAATGCATGAGTACATGGGTAGTGACTGGATGAATAGAGTACTGCAAGGAGAGTGCATGGTGAATTTATAAGTGCTTGTGTTTTGGCACAGTGATTAGATAAGGACATGGAACTGGCTGTGTGATTGGAGGAGTGCATGGGTTGTGACAAGGAGATGGCTTCACTTCATCAGTAGGGCTCAGGGTATTGTAGCGGTGCATTTGTTAGTGCCCGGGTCACTGCATGAGTACATGAGTAGTGACTGGATGATTAGAGTACTGCAAGGAGAGTGCATAGTGAATTTATAAGTGCTTGTGTTTTGGCGCAGTGATTAGATAAGGACATGGAACTGGCTGTGTGATTGGAGGAGTGCATGGGTTGTGACAAGGAGATGGCTGGACTGCATCAGTAGTGCTCAGGGTATTGTAGCGGTGCATGTGTTAGTGCCTGTTTCACTGCATGAGAACATGTGTAGTGACTGGATGATTAGAGTACTGTAAGGAGAGTGCATAGTGAATTTATAAGTGCTTGTGTTTTGGCGCAGTGATTAGATAAGGACATGGAACTGGCTGGGTGATTGGAGGAGTGCATGGGTTGTGACAAGGAGATGGCTGGACTGCATCAGTAGTGCTCAGGAGATTGTAGCAGTGCATGTGTTAGTGCCTGGGTCATTGCAAAAGTACATGGGTAGTTGTGAGAAGTTGGCCTGGCATATGCTGTCCACTAATTATAGTGGGCACCTTGCACCAGTCCAAACAACCCCTTATTGGAGATAGGTTAAAGACAACCTTTATTGAAAGCTATTCTAGTGGTAGCTATGGAGAGCAGCCTTCAGGCTAAGTCTTGAAGGAATGTAAAGCAGCTTGTTTTCCCAGTCGATAATCTCTTGAGTGACCAAATGAAAGAGGACCACACCAGGTATATATTCAAAATATATGTATTTATTACTAAACACACCCCTCTAGTCTCTTTATGAGGCTAGAGTTCCAAGTACATAAATTATAATTTAGTTATCTACAGTAATAGCACAAATACACGTTTGAGCCCCAGGGCATACCAAACCATATACCAATAAAGTGGTATAAGAACCACGACTGAGCTAGACACAAGGCCTAGAGCCTGTAGAAGTGCTTGGACCACAAGGAACCACCCAAGGCAGTGACACAGGGGACCCACGGGGGACGCGTGCAGTGTATGAACACAGCCGCGAACCACCGTTAACTTCTATGGGGAAAGTTGCGATTAGAATTTAAAAGAAAAGGGACACTTAGAGGAGGACTTGGAGCAAACCCTTTGAGAACTAGGCTGTTCTAGTGTCAATACCCACGGGAGCACCGGAGTACTCGAGTTACCTCACCCAGGGAGCCGGGTGCATAGGTGTCTTTCGGGGTCGGGTTTCGATCGTCGCTTTCAATGGCGATCTGCTGCAAAGTGCTGCTGGCGGCCAAGTCGAAAGTGTTCGGGTGGATCCAAAGGTGGATCGAAGATCTGAAGAACCTGAAAGCAGAGGGGACAGAGTCTGGGTCACTAGCCAGTGACCAGGAAGGCGATGAGCAGATGCCCACCGATGTCGAGTGCTTCAGGTAGGTTGATGGTCATCTTGACTCTTCAGCCACGATGTCCAGGAGGCGTCGACGACAACCAGGAGCTGGATTCGAGCTGCCCATGACGTCTGTCGATTGCAGGGGTGTCAGCGACCGGATTGGACCCAACAAGCCTTGGCAACGGCAAGTCTTGTGGAAATGGAAGAAGGACGATGTTGCAGACCAACAAAGTCTGGGGGACTCACCCAGCGAGGATAATTCAGGGCACACCTGGAGCAATCAGGGAGCCCAAGCAGAAAAAGATTGGCCTTCAGGAGGGCCTACTAGCCAACGGGCTAGCGACCGCGAAGGAGCCTCGAGACGTCGCACGTGGAGCTGGCTCACAGGACACTCGTGGAGTGGAGGCCAGTGATCTTCGGTGCAGTTGATGCTGGAGGATGGGGCTACGGGGAGCCCAAAGCACGACTTTGTGGAAGTCCCAGAAGAGGATGCACTTGCAAATGCAATTGGTGTCCAGGGGTCACGGTTCCATGTTACCCACGACAGCTACGGGCCTCAGCTTTGCTGGGGACTCAGGGCAGCCTCAAGGAAGTCTGGAAATCTACCTCTGGTGATGCAAAGACTTCGGCGTCTGACGGGAGCTTCAGCGATGCAGACCGGACAATTGCTACTTTGGTGCCTGCCAAGCAGGGGAGTCACTCCTTGACCCCAAGGGAGATTCTTCAGTCCTCTAATCTTGAAGTAGAGCGTTGAAGGTCCAGGATTCTGTGTCAGAGTTTCGTCCAGGTAAATCTAAAGTCCTAAGGACTCGGTTCCCCTACTTATACTAAGGTAGGGGGTTGGACATACTCTGTGGCCCCACCTATGGGAGGGCCAGGGCAGAGGGGTGGTTACACCCCTTTCCCTTTGTCCAGTTTCGCGCCAGAGCAGGGGCTGGAAGCCCCTGAGCCGGTTTGAACTGGGGTATGCACAGGGACACCAAGTGTGCCCCCAGTGCAGGACTTCAAAGCACCAGAGAGTGCTCCCGCCCAGCCCCAATACACACTATCCTGTCTGGGGAGGTGGTCACACCTCCCTGGGACAGGAAACCTATTGTCCAGGCCTCCCCTGCCGGAGTTTCGGTCAGCAGCAGGAGGCCAGACTCGTGTCTGTGGCAGCGGCATCCATTTTGTGATGCCAGGGCTCTGGAAAGTCAGTACCGGGTATACCGGTGTGTACATGTCTTTCCCTCTAGAAGGGTGGAATGCTACCCCGCCACCAGAACTGGCTGGGGGTAGTATTCCAAGATGTTTGACACCAAACACAACATGTTTCCGTGCAGCCATCCCAAAGTTAGCATTTAACGCGAGGTTATAATGCGCTTAAGAGTATATGGTCCGGCTGCACTACAAACAGCATCAGAGAAGGGTCTCCGAATGCTGCAGAGGGGCCCTGCTCATGCAGGGACACCCTCTCACATAGGAACCACGCACTCTGCCTTCAGGATTGATAAGGCCTGCCATAGGAGTGACTTATAGGTTTATATGTGTGTATGTATGTAGTGATATAGGTAGCCTATATCACAGTAAGAGGTGCATGCACCACCTTACCCAGACTGCAGTAGCAGACCTGTGGTGTCAGTTTGGATGGCCTTCCAGGGGTGGCACAATACATGCTGCAGCCCCTGGTAGGCCTCTGAGGTACCTATGCCCTGGGTACATAGTATACCATATACTAGGGACTTATAAGGGCACTCCAGATTCCAATCAGAGATGTGCCTAAGGCACATTGAAACCATTTTAGAGAGGAAGCAGCTAGGCTGGGGTTCTGATTAGCAGGGCCCCAGCCAGACTAAGGTCGAAAAACAGTGAAGCATCAGCAAAAAGTGGGGGTACCCATGTGAAGCAGATCCTACTCTCCTACACAACCCCCCCAAACGTAGGGACATTAAACTAACCTTGCCCAGTTAAGTCTTCATGTTCTAAGTGGAAGTACCTAGAGAGTCCATCTGCATTGGCATGGTTACTCCCAGGTCTATGTTCCACTGTGAAGTCCATCCCCTGTAGGGAAATGGACCACCTAAGCAGTTTGGGGTTTTCACCCTTCATTTGTTTTAGCCATAAGAGGGGCTTATGGTCTGTTTGAACAAGGAAGTGAGTACCAAACAAGTATGGCCTCAACTTCTTCAGAGCCCAGACCACAGCAAAGGCCTCCCTCTCAATGGCTGACCAACGTTTCTCTCTAGGGGTCAGCCTTCTGCTAATGAAAGCTACTGGCTGATCCTGACCTTCATCATTCAATTGTGACAGTACAGCCCCTACCCCCAATTCAGATGCATCAGTTTGAACAATGAACTTCTTGGAGTAATCAGGACTCTGTAGAATGGGAGCAGTGCACATGGCCTGCTTCAGGTCATCAAATGCCTTTTGACAGCTAACTGTCCACTGAACCTTTTTGGGCATTTTCTTGGAAGTTAAGTCATTCAGGGGTGTCACTATTGATCCATACCCCTTGAAAAAATCTCCTATAGTACCCAGTCAGGCCTAAGAAGGCTCTCACCTGAGTCTGGGTAGTTGGAGCAGTCCAGTCCATGATGGTCTGGATCTTGCCCTGCAGTGGTTGAACCTGGCCTCCACCCACAAGGTGGCCCAGGTACACAACCTGACTCTGCCCTATCTGGCACTTGGTGGCCTTGATAGTCAGGCCTGCTTTCTGCAGGACCTGTAAAACATTTCTGAGGTGGACCAGGTGATCCTCCCAGGTGGAGCTAAAGACAGCAATATCATCTAGATATGCTGCACTATAGGCTTCCAAACCTGTAAGGACTGTATTCACCAACCTCTGAAAAGTGGGAGGTGCATTCTTCAGACCAAAGGGCATCACCACAAATTGATAATGCCCACTAGGGGTTGAGAATGCTGTCTTTGGCTTTGCATCATCAGCTAGTCTGATCTGCCAGTAGCCAGCTGTCAGGTCAAATGTGCTTAGATACTTGGCTGAGGCCAAAGTGTCTATTAGCTCATCTGCCCTAGGTATTGGATGGGCATCAGTCCTAGTGACTGTATTGAGACCCCTGTAGTCCACACAAAACCTCATCTCTCTTTTCCCACCATTGGTGTGAGGTTTTGGCACAAGGACCACTGGACTAGCCCAAGGGCTATCTGAGGGTTCAATAACTCCCAAATCCAACATCTTCTGGACTTCTGTCCTGATACAGTCCCTGACATGGTCAGGTTGCCTATAAATCTTATTTTTAATAGGCAGACTGTCCCCAGTGTCCACTTCATGAGTGCACCAGGTAGTCTGACTGGGTGTCAGTGAGAATATGTGTCTGAACTGATTGAGCACCTGTCTGCAATCAGTCTGCTGCTGAATAGTGAGGCTGCCTGCCAAGGCTACACCATCCACTGACCCATCACCAGGGTTCTGTGAGAGCAGGTCAGGGAGTGGGTCACTCTCTTCCTCCTGTCCCTCATCAGTAGCCATGAGCAAGCCCATGTCTGCCCTGTCCACATATGGTTTTAACCTGTTGACATGGAGAACCCTGTGGGGACTCCTGGGTGTTCCTAGGTCTACTAAGTAGGTAACCTCACCCTTCTGTTCAACAATGGTGTGGGGTCCACTCCATTTGTCTTGGAGAGCTGCTGGGGCCACTGGCTCCAACACCCACACCTTCTGTCCTGGCTGATAAACAGTCAGTACAGCCTTTGGTCATGCCAGGCCTTTTGAAGTTCCTGGCTAGCCTCAAGGTTTTTAGTTGCCTTTTTCATATACTCAGCCATCCGGGAGCGGAGACCAAGTACGTAGTCCACTATGTCTTGCTTTGGGGGCTTGAGAGGTAACTCCCATCCTTCCTTCACCAAGCACAATGGACCCCTGACAGGGTGACCAAACAAAAGTTCAAAAGGGCTGTAGCCAACCCCTTTTGAGGCACCTCCCTGTACGCAAATAAAAGGCAGGGCAAGAGTATGTCCCATCTTCGCCTAAGCTTTTCTGGGAGCCCTTTAATTATGCCCTTCAAGGTTTTGTTGAATCTCTCAACTAAACCATTGCATTGTGGGTGATAGGGTGTGGTGAACTTGTAAGTCACTCCACACTCCTTCCACATTGCTTTTAAGTATCCAGACATAAAGTTTGGCCCTCTGTCTGATACAACCTCCTTAGGGAAGCCCACTCTTGAGAAAATTCCCAGGAGGGCCCTTGCCACCACAGGTGCTGTAGTGGTCCTAAGGGGTATAGCCTCTGGGTACCTGGTGGCATGATCCACTACCACCAGGATAAACCTGTGCCCAGATGCTGTTTGGGGATCCATGGGACCAACAATGTCAATCCCCACCCTTTCAAAGGGAACCCCCACCACTGGTAGTGGTATCAGGGGGCCTTTGTAGTGCCACCTGCCTTGCCACTGGCCTGGCAGGTTACACAGGAGCGACAAAACTCCTTGGTGTCTTCAGACATGTGGGGCCAGTGAAAGTGAGGGACAATTCTGTCCCAAGTCTTGTTCTGGCCCAGGTGACCTGCTAAGGGAATATTATGGGCTAGGGTCAATAGGAAGCCCCTGAACTTCAGAGGTATAACCAACCTCCTGGTAGCACCAGGCTTGGGGTCTCTACACTCTGAGTACAAGAGTCCATCATCCCAATACACAGTATGGGGACCACTAGCTTTCCCAGCAGCCTCAGCAGCAGCTTGCTGTCTGAGGGGTTCAAGAGAGGGGCAGCTCTGCTGCGCCTGGCTCAGATCTGCCCTGGAAGGTCCCCCTGTCCCCAAGAACTCAACCTGGTCAGGTTCAAGCTCCTCTGGGACAGTTCCTTCCTCAGGACTGAGATCATCCCCCTCAAGGGACTGATCTTCCTTCTGAGCCAAGGGGGAAGGCACTGCCTTTACCCTACTACTCCTCTTCTTGGAAGGCACTTGGTCCATTATTCCAGAATCCAAGGCCTGTTCAGTGCTAGACATTTTGGCTTGTGACCTGGTCACAGCAAACACATCTGCCAGGATCCCCAGCATTTCTGCATGGGTCCTGAGCTCCACTTCTGCCCAAGCTGAAGTTTCTAAGTCATTGCCAAGCAAGCATTCAACGGGTAGGTCTGCACTTACCACAACCTTCTTAAGGCCAGTTACCCCTCCCCAGGAGAAGTTAACAACTGCCAGAGTATGGTCTGTTCTGACGTTGCTAGCATTGGTCACTTGGTACATTTCACCAAGTATTATCTGCCCAGGATTCACAAGGTCTTGTGTCACCAAGGTGACACTTGCCCCTGTGTCCCTAAATGCCAAAGCCTCTCTTCCATTGATTAAAGGCTGTTTTCTGTACTTGCCCAGATTACTGGGACTCACAGAGGAGGTCATATCCATGCCTCCATCACAGACTAGGACAGCCTGAGTGAGTGCTCTGACTAGGTCAGAGCTCATCTCTTTACCCAGGGTCAACCCTACTAAACCCTTGGCTTGTGTAGTCCCACCACCAACTGTAACTGCACTAGGGGGAGCAGGTGCCTTAGGGGCATTGGTGGGGGCTGGAGTAGAGTCTTTGGACTTGGTGCAATCACTGGTCCAGTGGGTCTTTTGCTTACAGACCTTACACCATGGTTTCCTTTGGCCTTTCCCTTTGGTAGACTGTGAATCCGCACCTGAAGAAGATTTTTGGGGGCCTTGTGAAGACTTTTGATCTTTACCCTTCTCCCCACCCTTATCAGAGGTTTTCGAATCTTGCTTCTTAGGGTCACCACCTTGGTTCTGTACCTTCTGCTTCACCCTGGTTCTGACCCATTTGTCTGCCTTCTTTCCCAATTCTTGGGGAGAGGTCAGATCAGAGTCTACCAGGTGCTGATGCAACAGCTGATTTTGACAGTTATTAAGAATCTGCTCCCTCATTATCAGATTGTACAATCCTGTGAAGTCACATACCTTACTGCCCAATAACCAACCTTCCAGGGCCTTGGCAGAACAATCAACAAAGTCCACCCAGTCTTGAGTCTGTGCTTTTGGGTATCCCTGAACTTTAACCTGTATTGTTCAGTGGTTAGGCCAAACCCATCAATTAGAGCACTCTTCAAGACTTTGTAATTATCAGCATCCTTCTCTCTAACAGTGAGGAGCTTGTCTCTACCTTTGTCTGCAAAGGAGAGCCACAAGATTGCTGCCCACTGCTCCTGAGGGACCCTCTGTACTTTACAGGCCCTCTCTAGAGCAGTTATCCACTTGTGGATGTCATCTCCACTCTGGTAGGGAGGGACAATCTTGCTCAGGTTTCTATGGTCATAAGAACTTTCCCTATCTTTGGGGAAACTGCTGCCACCATGGGACTCTAGTCCCAACTTTTGTCTCTCTCTATAGAGATCTAGGGACTCCCTGTCTATAGCCAATTGCTGTTTCCTGATTTCAAGCTGAGCTTGCTCATATTGAATCAGTCTCTTTCTCCTCTCATGAGAGGATTCCCTCCTATGAGAGGAGACAGAGGTCCCTATTGAGGTGTCAGAGTGGTTAGACTCCTGAGAAGGAGACCTAGACCTTCTGGGCACACTCAGAACTCTTCCTGGGGGACAAAGGGGAGGTCAGTCGGATCCTCCTCCTCCTCCTCCACAGGAGGAATTGGGTTTTCCAGGACAAGGTCATTTTCACCTTCCTGGCCAGTTTTAGAGGGGGGCCTGGGTTTCTTCACCCCTGGCCCCTTCCTCATCTTCTGCCCCACCCTCTTTGCCTACCCCTTCAGACCCTAGGGGCCTGCTGAGATCATCAGCTAGTAACACCTCCCTGAGGTGTTGGGTGCTGGCACTTTTGCCTGTCTTCAACTTCCTAGTAGTGCATAATGCTCTCAATTCCAAGAATGGGAGTTTATCATACTTGGAGGGAAGAAGCCCACTGGCTTCTGGCAAGGACTCACTGGGTCCTGGCTTTGAAGACATCACTAGTGAGGTGTGGTGTATGCACTACCTACTCTAGTGTGTCCTACTAAACTCTCTTGAGTTGTAGAAAGGGTGTGCTGTCCCTTAACACACAACTCTAAGTTCAGTAGAACTTACTGTATTACTAAGCTTGATTTATATGTACCTTAGGTACCCTTATTGGTTTTCAGTTGATCAATTCAATTGAGATTATCTGGTAAAACAATAGCAAGCTGGAATCCCACACGCTGCACACCAATGTGAGAAGTTGGCCTGGCATATGCTGTCCACTAATTATAGTGGGCACCTTGCACCAGTCCAAACAACCCCTTATTGGAGATAGGTTAAAGACAACCTTTATTGAAAGCTATCCTAGTGGTAGCTATGGAGAGCAGCCTTCAGGCTAAGTCTTGAAGGAATGTAAAGCAGCTTGTTTTACCAGTCTATAATCTCTTGAGTGACCAAATGAAAGAGGACCACACCAGGTATATATTCAAAATATATGTATTTATTACTAAACACACCCTCTAGTCTCTTTATGAGGCTAGAGTTCGAAGATACATAATTTATAAGTTAGTTATCTACAGTAATAGCACAAATACACGTTTGAGCCCCAGGGGCGTACCAAACCATATACCAATAAAGTGGTATAAGAACCACGACTGAGCTAGACACAAGGCCTAGAGCCTGTAGAAGTGCTTGGACCACAAGGAACCACCCAAGGCAGTGACACAGGGGACCCACGGGGACGCGTGCAGTGTATGAACACAGCCGCGAACCACCGTTAACTTCTATGGGGAAAGTCGCGATTAGAATTTAAAAGAAAAGGGACACTTAGAGGAGGACTTGGAGCAAACCCTTTGAGAACTAGGCTGTTCTAGTGTCAATACCCACGGAGCACCGGAGTACTCGAGTTACCTCACCCAGGGAGCCGGGTGCATAGGTGTCTTTCGGGTCGGGTTTCGTTGTCGCTTTCAATGGCGATCTGCTGCAAAGTGCTGCTGGCGGCCAAGTCTAAAGTGTTCGGGTGGATCCAAAGGTGGATCGAAGATCTGAAGAACCTGAAAGCAGAGGGGACAGAGTCTGAGTCAGTAGCCAGTGACCAGGAAGGCGATGAGCAGATGCCCACCGATGTCGAGTGCTTCAGGTAGGTTGATGGTCATCTTGACTCTTCAGCCACGAGGTGCAGGAGGGGTCGATGACAACCAGGAGCTGGATTCGAGCTGCCCACGACGTCTGTCGATTGCAGGGGTGTCGGCGACCGGATTGGACCCAACAAGCCTTGGCAACGGCAAGTCTTGTGGAAATGGAAGAAGGAAGATGTTGCAGACCAGCAAGGTCTGGGGGACTCACCTAGCACGGATAAGTCAGGGCACACCTAGAGCAACCAGGGAGCCCAAGCAGAAAAAGATTGGCCTTTGGGAGGGCCTACTAGCCAACAGACTAGTGACCGCGAAGGAGCCTCGAGACGATGCACGTGGAGCTGGCTCACAGGACACTCGTGGAGTGGAGGCCAGTGATCTTCGATGCAGTTGGTGCTGGAGGCTGGGGCTACTCGGAGCCCAAAGCACGATTTTGTGGGAGACCCAGAAGAGGATGCACTTGCAAATGCGATTGGTGTCCAGGGGTCAAGGTTCCACGTTACCCACGACAGCTACGGGCCTCAGCTTTGCTGGGGACTCAGGGCAGCCTCGGGGAAGTCTGGAAATCCACCTTTGGTGATGCAAAGACTTTGGCGTCCGACGGGAGCTTCAGCGATGCAGACTGGACAATTGCTTCTTTGGTGCCTGCCAAGCAGGGGAGTCACTCCTTGACGCCAAGGGAGATTCTTCAGTCCTCTAATCTTGAAGTAGAGCGTCAAAGGTCCAGGATTCTGTGTCAGAGTTTCGTCCAGGTAAATCTAAAGTCCTAAGGACTGGGTTCCCCTACTTATATTAAGGTAGGGGGTTGGACATACTCTGTGGCCCCACCTATGGGAGGGCCAGGGCAGAGGGGTGGTTACACCCCTTTCCCTTTGTCCAGTTTCGCGCCAGAGCAGGGGCTGGAAGCCCCTGAACCGGTTTGAACTGAGGTATGCACAGGGACACCAAGTGTGCCCCCAGTGCAGGACTTCAAAGCACCCGAAAGTGCTCCCGCCCAGCCCCAATACACACTATCCTGTCTGGGGAGGTGGTCACACCTCCCTGGGACAGGAAACCTATTGTCCAGGCCTCCCCTGCCGGAGTTTCGGTCAGCAGCAGGAGGCCAGACTTGTGTCTGTGGCAGCGGCATCCATTTTGTGATGCCAGGGCTCTGGAAAGTCAGTACCGGGTATACCGGTGTGTACATGTCTTTCCCTCTAGAAGGGTGGAATGCTACCCCTGCCACCAGAACTGGCGGGGGGGTAGTATTCCAAGATGTTTGACACCAAACACGACATGTTTCCATGCAGCCATCCCAAAGTTAGCATTTAACGCGAGGTTATAATGCGCTTAAGAGTATATGGTCTGGCTGCACTACAAACAGCATCAGAGAAGGGTCTCCGAACGCTGCAGAGGGGCCCTGCTCATGCAGGGGCACCCTCTCACATAGGAACCACCCACTCTGCCTTCAGGATTGATAAGGCCTGCCATAGGAGTGACTTATAGGTTTATATGTGTGTATGTATGTAGTGATATAGGTAGCCTATATCACAGTAAGGGGTGCATGCACCACCTTACCCAGGATGCAGTAGCAGACCTGTGGTGTCAGTTTGGATGGCCTTCCAGGGGTGGCACAATACATGCTGCAGCCCCTGGTAGGCCTCTGAGGTACCTATGCCCTGGGTACATAGTATACCATATACTAAGGACTTATAAGGGCACTCCAGATTCCAATCAGAGATGTGCCTAAGGCACATGGAAACCATTTTAGAGAGGAAGCAGCTAGGCTGGGGTTCTGATTAGCAGGGCCCCAGCCAGACTAAAGTCGAAAAACAGTGAAGCATCAGCAAAAAGTGGGGGTACCCATGTGAAGCAGATCCTACTCTCCTACAGTAGTGACTGGATGATTATAGTACTGCAAGGAGAGTGCATAGTGAATTTATAAGTGCTTGGATTTTGGCGGAGTGATTGGATAAGTACATGGAACTGGCTGGGTGATTGGAGGAGTGCATGGGTAGTGACAAGGAAATGGCTGGACTGCATCAATAGTGCTCAGAGTATTGTAGCAGTGCATGTGTTTGTTCCTGGGTCACTGCATGAGTACATGGTTAGTGACTGGATGATTAGAGTCTTGCAAGGAGAGTGCATGGTGAATTTACAAGTGCTTGTGTTTTGGCGAAGTGATTAGATAAGGACATGGAATTGGCTGGGTTATTGGAGGAGTGCATGGGTAGTGACAAGGAGATGGCTGGACTGCATCAGTAGTGCTCAGTGGATTGTAGCAGTGCATGTGTTAGTGCCTGGGCCATTGCATAAGTACATGGGTACTGACTGGATGATTAGAGTACTGCAAGGAGAGAGCATGGTGAATTTATAAGTGCTTGTGTTTTGGCAGAGTGATTGGATAAGTACATGGTGATGGCTGGGTGATTGTAGGAGTGCATGGGAGTGACAAGGAGATGGCTGGACTGCATCAGTAGTGCTCATTGGATTGTAGCAGTGCATGTGTAAGTGCCTGGGCCATTGCATAAGTACATGGGTACTGACTGGATGATTAGAGTACTGCAAGGAGAGAGCATGGTGAATTTATAAGTGCTTGTGTTTTGGCAGAGGGATTGGATAAGTACATGGTGCTTGCTGGGTGATTGGAGGAGTGCATGGGTAGTGACAACGAAATGGTTTGACTGCATCAGTAGTGCTCATTGGATTGCAGCAGTGCATGTGTTAGTGCCTGGGCCATTGCATAAGTACATGGGTACTGACTGGATTATTACAGTACTGCAAGGAGAGTGCATGGTGAATTTATAAGTGCTTGGGTTTTGGCGGAGTGATTGGATAAATACATGGTGCTGGCTGAGTGATTGGAGGAGTGCATGAGTAATGACAAGGAGATGGCTGGACTACATCAGTAGTGCTCTGGGTATTGTAGCAGTGCATGTGTTAGTACCTGGGCCATTGCATGAGTACATGGATACTGATTGGAGGATTACAGTACTGCAAGGAGAGTGCATGGTGAATTTATAAGTGCTTGGGTTTTGGTGCAGTGATTAGATAAGGAAATGGAACTGGCTGGGTGATTGGGGGAGTGCAAGGGTAGTGACAAGGAGGTGGCTGGACTGCATCAGTAGTGCTCAGGAGATTGTAGCAGTGCATGTGTTAGTTACTGGGTCATTGCATAAGTACATGGGTAATGACTGGATGATTAGAGTACTGCAAGGAGAGTGCATGGAGAATTTATAAGTGCTTGTGTTTTGGCACAGTGATTAGATAAGGACATGGAACTGGCTGGGTGATTGGAGGAGTGCATGGGTAGTGACAAGGAGATGGCTGGACTGCATCAGTAGTGCTCAGGGGATTGTAGCAGTGCATGTGTTAGTGCCTGGGCCATTGCATAAGTACATGGGTACTGACTGGATGATTAGAGTACTGCAAGGAGAGAGCATGGTGAATGTATAAGTGATTGTGTTTTGGCGGAGTGATTGGATAAGTACATGGTGCTGGCTGGGTGATTGGAGGAGTGCATGGGTAGTGACAAGGAGATGGCTGGACTGCATCAGTAGTGCTCATGGGATTGTAGCAGTGCATGTGTTAGTGCCTGGGCCATTGCATAAGTACATGGGTGCAGACTGGATGATTACAGTACTGCAAGGAGAGTGCATGGTGAATTTATAAGTGCTTGGGTTTTGGCGGAGTGATTGGATAAGTACATGGTGCTGGCTGGGTGATTGGAGGAGTGCATGGGTAGTGACAAGGAGATGGCTGGACTACATCAGTAGTGCTCAGGGGATTGTAGCAGTGCATGTGTTAGTACCTGGGCCATTGCATGAGTACATGTGTACTGACTGGATGATTAAAGTACTGCAAGGAGAGTGCATGGTGAATTTATAAGTGCTTGTGTTTTGGCGCAGTGATTAGATAAGTACATGGAACTGGATGGGTGATTGGAGGAGTGCATGGGTAGTGACAAGGAGATGGCTGGACTGCATCAATAGTGCTCAGGGTATTGTAGCAGTGCATGTGTTTGTTCCTGGGTCACTGCATGAGTACATGGTTAGTGACTGGATGATTAGAGTCTTGCAAGGAGAGTGCATGGTGAATTTACAAGTGCCTGTGTTTTGGCGAAGTGATTAGATAAGGACATGGAACTGGCTGGGTTATTGGAGGAGTGCATGGGTAGTGACAAGTAGATGGCTGGACTGCATCAGTCGTGCTCAGGAGATTGTAGCAGTGCATGTGTTAGTGACTGGGTCATTGCATAAGTACATGGGTAATAACTGGATGATTAGAGTACTGCAAGGAGAGTGCTTGGTGAATTTATAAGTGCTTGTGTTTTGGCGCAGTGTTTAGAAAAGGACATGGAACTGGCTGGGTGATTGGAGGAGTGCATGGGTAGTGACAAGGAGATGGCTGGACTGCATAAGTAGTGCTCAGTGGATTGTAGCAGTGCATGTGTTAGTGCCTGGGCCATTCCATAAGTACATGGGTACTGACTGGATGATTAGAGTACTGCAAGGAGAGTGCATGGTGAATTTATTAGTGCTTGTGTTTTGGCAGCAGTGATTAGATAAGGTACATGGTGCTAGCTGGGTGATTGGAGGAGTGCATGGGTAGTGACAAGGAGATGGCTGGACTGCATCAGTAGTGCTCATTGGATTGTAGCAGTGCATGTGTTAGTGCCTGGGCCATTGCATAAGTACATGGGTACTGACTGGATGATTAGAGTACTGCAAGGAGAGAGCATGGTGAATTTATAAGTGCTTGTGTTTTGGCAGAGTGATTGGATAAGTACATGGTGCTTGCTGGGTGATTGGAGGAGTGCATGGGTAGTGACAACGAAATGGCTGGACTGCATCAGTAGTGCTCATTGGATTGTAGCAGTGCATGTGTTAGTGCCTGGGCCATTGCATAAGTACATGGGTACTGACTGGATTATTAGAGTACTGCAAGGAGAGTGCATGGTGAATTTATAAGTGCTTGGGTTTTGGCGGAGTGATTGGATAAGTACATGGAGCTTGCTGAGTGATTGGAGGAGTGCATGGGTAGTGACAAGGAGATGGCTGGACTGCATCAGTAGTGCTCAGGGTATTGTAGCAGTGCATGTGTTAGTGCCTGGGCCATTGCATGAGTACATGGGTACTGATTGGATGATTACAGTACTGCAAGGAGAGTGCATGGTGAATTTATAAGTGCTTGGGTTTTGGTGCAGTGATTAGATAAGGAAATGGAACTGGCTGGGTGATTGGAGGAGTGCATGGGTAGTGACAAGGAGATGGCTGGACTGCATCAGTAGTGCTCAGGGGATTGTAGCAGTGCCTGTGTTAGTGCCTGGGTCATTGCATAAGTACATGGGTAGTGACTGGATGATTAGAGTACTGCAAGGAGAGTGCATGGTGAATTTATAAGTGCTTGTGTTTTGGCACAGTGATTAGATAATGACATGGAACTGGCTGGGTGATTGGATGAGTGCATGGGTAGTGACAAGGAGATGGCTGGACTGCATCAGTAGTGCTCAGGGGATTGTAGCAGTGCATGTGTTAGTGCCTGGGCCATTGCATAAGTACATGGGTACTGACTGGATGATTAGAGTACTGCAAGGACAGTGTGTGGTGAATGTATAAGTACTTGTGTTTTGGAGGAGTGATTAGATAAGGACATGGTGCTGGCTGGGTGATTGGAGGAGTGCATGGGTAGTGACAAGGAGATGGCTGGACTGCATCAGTAGTGCTCATGGGATTGTAGCAGTGCATGTGTTAGTGCCTGGGCCATTGCATAAGTACATGGGTACAGACTGGATGATTACAGTACTACAAGGAGAGTGCATGGTGAATTTATAAGGGCTTGGGTTTTGGCGGAGTGATTGGATAAGTACATGGTGCTGGCTGGGTGATTGGATGAGTGCATGGGTAGTGACAAGGAGATGGCTGGACTGCATCAGTAGTGCTCAGGGGATTGTAGCAGTGCATGTGTTAGTACCTGGGCCATTGCATGAGTACATGTGTACTGACTGGATGATTACAGTACTGCAAGGAGAGTGCATGGTGAATTTATAAGTGCTTGTGTTTTGGAGCAGTGATTAGATAAGTACATGGAACTGGATGGGTGATTGGAGGAGTGCATGGGTAGTGACAAGGAGATGGCTGGACTGCATCAGTAGTGCTCAGGTTATTGTAGCGGTGCATGTGTTTGTGCCTGGGTAACTGCATGAGTACATGGGCAGTGACTGGATGATTAGAGTACTGTAAGGAGAGTGCATGGTAAATTTATAAGTGCTTTTGTTTTGGCGCAGTTATTAGATAAGGACATGGAAATGGCTGGGTGATTAGAGGAGTGCATAGGTAGTGACAAGGAGATGGCTGGACTACATCAGTAGTGCTCAGGGGATTGTAGCAGTGCATGTGTTAGTACCTGGGCCATTGCATGAGTACATGTGTACTGACTGGATGATTACAGTACTGCAAGGAGAGTGCATGGTGAATTTATAAGTGCTTGTGTTTTGGCGCAGTGATTAGATAAGTACATGGAACTGGATGGGTGATTGGAGGAGTGCATGGGTAGTGACAAGGAGATGGCTGGACTGCATCAATAGTGCTCAGGGTATTGTAGCAGTGCATGTGTTTGTTCCTGGGTCACTGCATGAGTACATGGTTAGTGACTGGATGATTAGAGTCTTGCAAGGAGAGTGCATGGTGAATTTACAAGTGCTTGTGTTTTGGCGAAGTGATTAGATAAGGACATGGAACTGGCTGGGTGATTGGAGGAGTGCATGGGTAGTGACAAGGAGATGGCTGGACTGCATCAGTAGTGCTCAGGAGATTGTAGCAGTGCATGTGTTAGTGACTGGGTCATTGCATAAGTACATGGGTAATGACTGGATAATTAGAGTACTGCAAGGAGAGTGCATGGTGAATTTATAAGTGCTTGTGTTTTGGCGCAGTGTTTAGATAAGGACATGGAACTGGCTGGGTGATTGGAGGAGTGCATGGGTAGTGACAAGGAGATGGCTGGACTGCATTAGTAGTGCTCAGTGGATTGTAGCAGTGCATGTGTTAGTGCCTGGGCCATTCCATAAGTACATGGGTACTGACTGGATGATTAGAGTACTGCAAGGAGAGAGCATGGTGAATTTATAAGTGCTTGTGTTTTGGCAGAGTGATTGGATAAGTACATGGTGCTGGCTGGGTGATTGGAGGAGTGCATGGGTAGTGACAAGGAGATGGCTGGACTGCATCAGTAGTGGTCAGTGGATTATAGCAGTGCATGTGTTAGTGCCTGGGCCATTGCATAAGATCATGGGTACTGACTGGATGATTAGAGTACTGCAAGGAGAGAGCATGGTGAATTTATAAGTGCTTGTGTTTTGGCAGAGTGATTGGATAAGTACATGGTGCTTGCTGGGTGATTGGAGGAGTGCATGGGTAGTGACAACGAAATGGCTGGACTGCATCAGTAGTGCTCATTGGATTGTAGCAGTGCATGTGTTAGTGCCTGGGCCATTGCATAAGTACATGGGTACTGACTTGATTATTACAGTACTGCAAGGAGAGTGCATGGTGAATTTATAAGTGCTTGGGTTTTGGCGGAGTGATTGGATAAGTACATGGTGCTGGCTGAGTGATTGGAGGAGTGCATGAGTAATGACAAGGAGATGGCTGGACTGCATCAGTAGTGCTCAGGGTATTGTAGCAGTGCATGTGTTAGTACCTGGGCCATTGCATGAGTACATGGGTACTGATTGGATGATTACAGTACTGCAAGGAGAGTGCATTGGTGAATTTATAAGTGATTGGGTTTTGGTGCAGTGATTAGATAAGGAAATGGAACTGGCTGGGTGATTGGAGGAGTGCATGGGTAGTGACAAGGAGGTGGCTGGACTGCATCAGTAGTGCTCAGGAGATTGTAGCAGTGCATGTGTTAGTTACTGGGTCATTGCATAAGTACATGGGTAATGACTGGATGATTAGAGTACTGCAAGGAGAGTGCATGGTGAATTTATAAGTGCTTGTGTTTTGGCGCAGTGATTAGATAAGGACATGGAACTGGCTGGGTGATTGGAGGAGTGCATGGGTAGTGACAAGGAGATGGCTGGTCTGCATCAGTAGTGCTCAGGGGATTGTAGCAGTGCATGTGTTAGTGCCTGGGTCATTGCATGAGTACATGGGTACTGACTGGATGATTAGAGTACTGCAAGGAGAGTGCATGGTGAATGTATAAGTACTTGTGTTTTGGAGGAGTGATTGGATAAGGACATGGTGCTGGCTGGGTGATTGGAGGAGTGCATGGGTAGTGACAAGGAGATGGCTGGACTGCATCAGTAGTGCTCATGGGATTGTAGCAGTGCATGTGTTAGTGCCTGGGCCATTGCATAAGTACATGGGTAGCAGACTGGATGATTACAGTACTGCAAGGAGAGTGCATGGTGAATTTATAAGTGCTTGTGTTTTGGCGGAGTGATTGGATAAGGACATGGTGCTGGCTGGGTGATTGGAGGAGTGCATGGGTAGTGACGAGGAGATGGCTGGACTGCATCAGTAGTGCTCAGGGGATTGTAGCAGTGCATGTGTTAGTGCCTGGGCCATTGCATGAGTACATGGGTACTGACTGGATGATTACAGTACTGCAAGGAGAGTGCATGGTGAATGTATAAGTGCTTGTGTTTTGGCGGAGTGATTGGATAAGTACATGGAACTGGCTGGGTGATTGGAGGAGTGCATGGGTAGTGACAAGGAGATGGCTGGACTGCATCAGTAGTGCTCAGGGGATTGTAGCAGTGCATGTGTTAGTACCTGGGTCATTGCATGAGTACATGGGTACTGACTGGATGATTACAGTACTGCAAGGAGAGTGCATGGTGAATTTATAAGTGCTTGTGTTTTGGCGCAGTGATTAGATAAGTACATGGAACTGGCTGGGTGATTGGAGGAGTGCATGGGTAGTGACAAGGAGATGGCTGGACTGCATCAGTAGTGCTCAGGTTATTGTAGCGGTGCATGTGTTAGTGCCTGGGTCATTGCATGAGTACATGGGTAGTGACTGGATGATTAGAGTACTGCAAGGAGAGTGCATGGTGAATTTATAAGTGCTTGTGTTTTGGCGCAGTGATTAGATAAGGACATGGAACTGGCTGGGTGATTAGAGGAGTGCATGGGTAGTGACAAGGAGATGGCTGGACTGCATCAGTAGTGCTCAGGGGATTGTAGCAGTGCATGTGTTAGTACCTGGGTCATTGCATGAGTACATGGGTACTGACTGGATGATTACAGTACTGCAAGGAGAGTGCATGGTGAATTTATAAGTGCTTGTGTTTTGGCGCAGTGATTAGATAAGGACATGGAACTGGCTGGGTGATTGGAGGAGTGCATGGGTAGTGACAAGGAGATGGCTGGACTGCATCAGTAGTGCTCAGGGTATTGTAGCAGTGCATGTGTTAGTGCCTGGGTCATTGCATGAGTACATGGGTAGTGACTGGATGATTAGAGTACTTGCAAGGAGAGTGCATGGTGAATTTATAAGTGCTTGTGTTTTGGCGCAGTGATTAGATAAGGACATGGAACTGGCTGGGTGATTGGAGGAGTGCATGGGTAGTGACAAGGAGATGGCTGGACTGCATCAGTAGTGCTCAGGGGATTGTAGCAGTGCATGTGTTAGTGACTGGGTCATTGCATGAGTACATGGGTAATGACTGGATGATTAGAGTACTGCAAGGAGAGTGCATGGTGAATTTATAAGTGCTTGTGTTTTGGCGCAGTGATTAGATAAGGACATGGAACTGGCTGGGTGATTGGAGGAGTGCATGGGTAGTGACAAGGAGATGGCTGGACTGCATCAGTAGTGCTCAGTGGATTGTAGCAGTGCATGTGTTAGTGCCTGGGTCATTGCATAAGTACATGGGTACTGACTGGATGATTAGAGTACTGCAAGGAGAGTGCATGGTGAATTTATAAGTGCTTGTGTTTTGGCAGCAGTGATTGGATAAGGACATGGTACTGGCTGGGTGATTGGAGGAGTGCATGGGTAGTGACAAGGAGATGGCTGGACTGCATCAGTAGTGCTCAGTGGATTGTAGCAGTGCATGTGTTAGTGCCTGGGTCATTGCATAAGTACATGGGTACTGACTGGATGATTAGAGTACTGCAAGGAGAGTGCATGGTGAATTTATAAGTGCTTGTGTTTTGGCAGCAGTGATTGGATAAGTACATGGAACTGGCTGGGTGATTGGAGGAGTGCATGGGTAGTGACAAGGAGATGGCTGGACTGCATCAGTAGTGCTCAGGGGATTGTAGCAGTGCATGTGTTAGTGCCTGGGCCATTGCATAAGTACATGGGTACTGACTGGATGATTAGAGTACTGCAAGGAGAGTGCATGGTGAATTTATAAGTGCTTGGGTTTTGGCGGAGTGATTGGATAAGTACATGGTGCTGGCTGGGTGATTGGAGGAGTGCATGGGTAGTGACAAGGAGATGGCTGGACTGCATCAGTAGTGCTCAGGGGATTGTAGCAGTGCATGTGTTAGTACCTGGGTCATTGCATGAGTACATGGGTACTGACTGGATGATTAGAGTACTGCAAGGAGAGTGCATTGGTGAATTTATAAGTGCTTGTGTTTTGGTGCAGTGATTAGATAAGGACATGGAACTGGCTGGGTGATTGGAGGAGTGCATGGGTAGTGACAAGGAGATGGCTGGACTGCATCAGTAGTGCTCAGGGGATTGTAGCAGTGCATGTGTTAGTGCCTGGGTCATTGCATGAGTACATGGGTAATGACTGGATGATTAGAGTACTGCAAGGAGAGTGCATGGTGAATTTATAAGTGCTTGTGTTTTGGCACAGTGATTAGATAAGGACATGGAACTGGCTGGGTGATTGGAGGAGTGCATGGGTAGTGACAAGGAGATGGCTGGACTGCATCAGTAGTGCTCAGGGGATTGTAGCAGTGCATGTGTTAGTGCCTGGGTCATTGCATGAGTACATGGGTACTGACTGGATGATTAGAGTACTGCAAGGAGAGTGCATGGTGAATGTATAAGTGCTTGTGTTTTGGCGCAGTGATTGGATAAGGACATGGAACTGGCTGGGTGATTGGAGGAGTGCATGGGTAGTGACAAGGAGATGGCTGGACTGCATCAGTAGTGCTCAGGGGATTGTAGCAGTGCATGTGTTAGTGCCTGGGCCATTGCATGAGTACATGGGTAGCAGACTGGATGATTACAGTACTGCAAGGAGAGTGCATGGTGAATTTATAAGTGCTTGGGTTTTGGCGGAGTGATTGGATAAGTACATGGAGCTGGCTGGGTGATTGGAGGAGTGCATGGGTAGTGACAAGGAGATGGCTGGACTGCATCAGTAGTGCTCAGGGGATTGTAGCAGTGCATGTGTTAGTGCCTGGGTCATTGCATGAGTACATGGGTACTGACTGGATGATTAGAGTACTGCAAGGAGAGTGCATGGTGAATTTATAAGTGCTTGTGTTTTGGAGCAGTGATTAGATAAGTACATGGAACTGGCTGGGTGATTGGAGGAGTGCATGGGTAGTGACAAGGAGATGGCTGGACTGCATCAGTAGTGCTCAGGGGATTGTAGCAGTGCATGTGTTTGTGCCTGGGTCATTGCATGAGTACATGGGTAGTGACTGGATGATTAGAGTACTGCAAGGAGAGTGCATGGTGAATTTATAAGTGCTTGTGTTTTGGCGCAGTGATTAGATAAGGACATGGAACTGGCTGGGTGATTAGAGGAGTGCATAGGTAGTGACAAGGAGATGGCTGGACTGCATCAGTAGTGCTCAGGGTATTGTAGCGGTGCATGTGTTAGTGCCTGGGTCACTGCATGAGTACATGGGTAGTGACTGGATGATTAGAGTACTGCAAGGAGAGTGCATGGTGAATTTATAAGTGCTTGTGTTTTGAAGCAGTGATTAGATAAGGACATGGAACTGGCTGGGTGATTGGAGGAGTGCATGGGTAGTGACAAGGAGATGGCTGGACTGCATCAGTAGTGCACAGGTGATTGTAGCAGTATATGTGTTAGTGCCTGGGTCAATGCATGAGTACATGGGTAGTGACTGGATGATTAGAGTACTGCAAGGAGAGTGCATGGTGAATTTATAAGTGCTTGTGTTTTGGCGCAGTGATTAGATAAGGACATGGAACTGGCTGGGTGATTGGAGGAGTGCATGGGTAGTGACAAGGAGATGGCTGGACTGCATCAGTAGTGCTCAGGGGATTGTAGCAGTGCATGTGTTAGTGCCTGGGTCATTGCATGAGTACATGAGTAGTGACTGGATGATTAGAGTACTGCAAGGAGAGTGCATAGTGAATGTATAAGTGCTTGTGTTTTGGCGCAGTGATTAGATAAGGACATGGGATTGGGTGGGTGATTGGAGGAGTGCATGGGTAGTGACAAGGAGATGGCTGGACTGCATCAGTAGTGCTCAGGAGATTGTAGCAGTGCATGTGTTAGTGCCTGGGTCATTGCATAAGTACATGGGTAGTGACTGGATGATTAGAGTACTGCAAGGAGAGTGCATGGTGAATTTATAAGTGCTTGTGTTTTGGCGCAGTGATTAGATAAGGACATGGAACTGGCTGGGTGATTGGAGGAGTGCATGGGTAGTGACAAGGAGATGGCTGGACTGCATCAGTAGTGCTCAGTGGATTGTAGCAGTGCATGTGTTAGTGCCTGGGTCATTGCATAAGTACATGGGTACTGACTGGATGATTAGAGTACTGCAAGGAGAGTGCATGGTGAATTTCTAAGTGCTTGTGTTTTGGCAGAGTGATTAGATAAGGACATGGAACTGGCTGGGTGATTGGATGAGTGCATGGGTAGTGACAAGGAGATGGCTGAACTGCATCAGTAGTGCTCAGGGGATTGTAGCAGTGCATGTGTTAGTGCCTGGGTCATTGCATAAGTACATGGGTACTGACTGGATGATTAGAGTACTGCAAGGAGAGTGCATGGTGAATTTATAAGTGCTTGTGTTTTGGCAGCAGTGATTGGATAAGGACATGGAACTGGCTGGGTGATTGGAGGAGTGCATGGGTAGTGACAAGGAGATGGCTGGACTGCATCAGTAGTGCTCAGGGGATTGTAGCAGTGCATGTGTTAGTGCCTGGGTCATTGCATGAGTACATGGGTACTGACTGGATGATTAGAGTACTGCAAGGAGAGTGCATGGTGAATTTATAAGTGCTTGTGTTTTGGCAGCAGTGATTGGATAAGGACATGGAGCTTGCTGGGTGATTGGAGGAGTGCATGGGTAGTGACAACGGAGATGGCTGGACTGCATCAGTAGTGCTCAGGGGATTGTAGCAGTGCATGTGTTAGTGCCTGGGTCATTGCATAAGTACATGGGTACTGACTGGATGATTAGAGTACTGCAAGGAGAGTGCATGGTGAATTTATAAGTGCTTGTGTTTTGGCGGAGTGATTGGATAAGGACATGGAACTGGCTGGGTGATTGGAGGAGTGCATGGGTAGTGACAAGGAGATGGCTGGACTGCATCAGTAGTGCTCAGGGGATTGTAGCAGTGCATGTGTTAGTGCCTGGGTCATTGCATGAGTACATGGGTACTGACTGGATGATTACAGTACTGCAAGGAGAGTGCATGGTGAATTTATAAGTGCTTGTGTTTTGGCGCAGTGATTAGATAAGGACATGGAACTGGCTGGGTGATTGGAGGAGTGCATGGGTTGTGACAAGAAGATGGCTGGACTGCATCAGTAGTGCTCAGGAGATGGTAGCAGTGCATGTGTTAGTGCCTGGGTCATTGCATAAGTACATGGGTAATGACTGGATGATTAGAGTACTGCAAGGAGAGTGCATGGTGAATTTATAAGTGCTTGTGTTTTGGCGCAGTGATTAGATAAGGACATGGAACTGGCTGGGTGATTGGAGGAGTGCATGGGTAGTGACAAGGAGATGGCTGGACTGCATCAGTAGTGCTCAGGGGATTGTAGCAGTGCATGTGTTAGTGCCTGGGTCATTGCATAAGTACATGGGTACTGACTGGATGATTAGAGTACTGCAAGGAGTGTGCATGGTGAATTTATAAGTGCTTGTGTTTAGGCGCAGTGATTGGATAAGTACATGGAGCTGGCTGGGTGATTGCAGGAGTGCATGGGTAGTGACAAGGAGATGGCTGGACTGCATCAGTAGTGCTCAGGGGATTGTAGCAGTGCATGTGTTAGTGCCTGGGTCATTGCATAAGTACATGGGTAGTGACTGGATGATTACAGTACTGCAAGGAGAGTGCATGGTGAATTTATAAGTGCTTGTGTTTTGGCGCAGTGATTGGATAAGTACATGGAGCTGGCTGGGTGATTGGAGGAGTGCATGGGTAGTGACAAGGAGATGGCTGGACTGCATCAGTAGTGCTCAGGGGATTGTAGCAGTGCATGTGTTAGTGCCTGGGTCATTGCATGAGTACATGGGTACTGACTGGATGATTAGAGTACTGCAAGGAGAGTGCATGGTGAATTTATAAGTGCTTGTGTTTTGGCGCAGTGATTAGATAAGGACATGGAACTGGCTGGGTGATTGGAGGAGTGCATGGGTAGTGACAAGGAGATGGCTGGACTGCATCAGTAGTGCTCAGGGGATTGTAGCGGTGCATGTGTTAGTGCCTGGGTCATTGCATGAGTACATGGGTAGTGACTGGATGATTAGAGTACTGCAAGGAGAGTGCATGGTGAATTTATAAGTGCTTGTGTTTTGGCGCAGTGATTAGATAAGGACATGGAACTGGCTGGGTGATTGGAGGAGTGCATGGGTAGTGACAAGGAGATGGCTGGACTGCATCAGTAGTGCTCAGGGTATTGTAGCGGTGCATGTGTTAGTGCCTGGGTCACTGCATGAGTACATGGGTAGTGACTGGATGATTAGAATACTGCAAGGAGAGTGCATGGTGAATTTATAAGTGCTTGTGTTTTGCGCAGTGATTAGATAATATGGAACTGGCTGGGTGATTGGAGGAGTGCATGGGTAGTGACAAGGAGATGGCTGGACTGCATCAGTAGTGCTCAGGGGATTGTAGCAGTGCATGTGTTAGTGCCTGGGTCATTGCATGAGTACATGGGTAGTGACTGGATGATTAGAGTACTGCAAGGAGAGTGCATGGTGAATTTATAAGTGCTTGTGTTTTGGCGCAGTGATTAGATAAGGACATGGAACTGGCTGGGTGATTGGAGGAGTGCATGGGTAGTGACAAGGAGATGGCTGGACTGCATCAGTAGTGCTCAGGGTATTGTAGCAGTGCATGTGTTAGTGCCTGGGTCATTGCATGAGTACATGGGTAGTGACTGGATGATTAGAGTACTGCAAGGAGAGTGCATGGTGAATTTATAAGTGCTTGTGTTTTGGCGCAGTGATTAGATAAGGACATGGAACTGGCTGGGTGATTGGAGGAGTGCATGGGTAGTGACAAGGAGATGGCTGGACTGCATCAGTAGTGCTCAGGGGATTGTAGCAGTGCATGTGTTAGTGCCTGGGTCATTGCATAAGTACATGGGTAGTGACTGGATGATTAGAGTACTGCAAGGAGAGTGCATGGTGAATTTATAAGTTCTTGTGTTTTGGCGCAGTGATTAGATAAGGACATGGAACTGGCTGGGTGATTGGAGGAGTGCATGGGTACTGACAAGGAGATGGCTGGACTGCATCAGTAGTGCTCAGGGGATTGTAGCAGTGCATGTGTTAGTGCCTGGGTCATTGCATGAGTACATGGGTACTGACTGGATGATTAGAGTACTGCAAGGAGAGTGCATGGTGAATTTATAAGTGCTTGTGTTTTGGCGCAGTGATTAGATAAGGACATGGAACTGGCTGGGTGATTGGAGGAGTGCATGGGTAGTGACAAGGAGATGGCTGGACTGCATCAGTAGTGCTCAGGGGATTGTAGCAGTGCATGTGTTAGTGCCTGGGTCATTGCATGAGTACATGGGTAGTGACTGGATGATTAGAGTACTGCAAGGAGAGTGCATGGTGAATTTATAAGTGCTTGTGTTTTGGCGCAGTGATTAGATAAGGACATGGAACTGGCTGGGTGATTGGAGGAGTGCATGGGTAGTGACAAGGAGATGGCTGGACTGCATCAGTAGTGCTCAGGGGATTGTAGCGGTGCATGTGTTAGTGCCTGGGTCATTGCATGAGTACATGGGTAGTGACTGGATGATTAGAGTACTGCAAGGAGAGTGCATGGTGAATTTATAAGTGCTTGTGTTTTGGCGCAGTGATTAGATAAGGACATGGAACTGGCTGGGTGATTGGAGGAGTGCATGGGTAGTGACAAGGAGATGGCTGGACTGCATCAGTAGTGCTCAGGGGATTGTAGCAGTGCATGTGTTAGTGCCTGGGTCATTGCATAAGTACATGGGTAGTGACTGGATGATTAGAGTACTGCAAGGAGAGTGCATGGTGAATTTATAAGTGCTTGTGTTTTGGTGCAGTGATTAGATAAGGACATGGAACTGGCTGGGTGATTGGAGGAGTGCATGGGTAGTGACATGGAGATGGCTGGACTGCATCAGTAGTGCTCAGGGGATTGTAGCAGTGCATGTGTTAGTGCCTGGGTCATTGCATGAGTACATGGGTACTGACTGGATGATTAGAGTACTGCAAGGAGAGTGCATGGTGAATTTATAAGTGCTTGTGTTTTGGCGCAGTGATTAGATAAGGACATGGAACTGGCTGGGTGATTGGAGGAGTGCATGGGTAGTGACAAGGAGATGGCTGGACTGCATCAGTAGTGCTCAGGGGATTGTAGCAGTGCATGTGTTAGTGCCTGGGTCATTGCATGAGCTACATGGGTAATGACTGGATGATTACAGTACTGCAAGGAGAGTGCATGGTGAATTTATAAGTGCTTGTGTTTTGGCGCAGTGATTAGATAAGGACATGGAACTGGCTGGGTGATTGGAGGAGTGCATGGGTAGTGACAAGGAGATGGCTGGACTGCATCAGTAGTGCTCAGGAGATTGTAGCAGTGCATGTGTTAGTGCCTGGGTCATTGCATAAGTACATGGGTAATGACTGGATGATTAGAGTACTGCAAGGAGAGTGCATGGTGAATTTATAAGTGCTTGTGTTTTGGCGCAGTGATTAGATAAGGACATGGAACTGGCTGGGTGATTGGAGGAGTGCATGGGTAGTGACAAGGAGATGGCTGGACTGCATCAGTAGTGCTCAGGGGATTGTAGCAGTGCATGTGTTAGTGCCTGGGTCATTGCATAAGTACATGGGTACTGACTGGATGATTAGAGTACTGCAAGGAGAGTGCATGGTGAATTTATAAGTGCTTGGGTTTTGGCGGAGTGATTGGATAAGGTACATGGAGCTGGCTGGGTGATTGGAGGAGTGCATGGGTAGTGACAAGGAGATGGCTGGACTGCATCAGTAGTGCTCAGGGGATTGTAGCAGTGCATGTGTTAGTGCCTGGGTCATTGCATGAGTACATGGGTACTGACTGGATGATTAGAGTACTGCAAGGAGAGTGCATGGTGAATTTATAAGTGCTTGTGTTTTGGCGCAGTGATTAGATAAGGACATGGAACTGGCTGGGTGATTGGAGGAGTGCATGGGTAGTGACAAGGAGATGGCTGGACTGCATCAGTAGTGCTCAGGGTATTGTAGCAGTGCATGTGTTAGTGCCTGGGTCATTGCATGAGTACATGGGTAGTGACTGGATGATTAGAGTACTGCAAGGAGAGTGCATGGTGAATTTATAAGTGCTTGTGTTTTGGCGCAGTGATTAGATAAGGACATGGAACTGGCTGGGTGATTGGAGGAGTGCATGGGTAGTGACAAGGAGATGGCTGGACTGCATCAGTAGTGCTCAGGGGATTGTAGCAGTGCATGTGTTAGTGCCTGGGTCATTGCATGAGTACATGGGTAGTGACTGGATGATTAGAGTACTGCAAGGAGAGTGCATGGTGAATTTATAAGTGCTTGTGTTTTGGAGCAGTGATTAGATAAGGACATGGAACTGGCTGGGTGATTGGAGGAGTGCATGGGTAGTGACAAGGAGATGGCTGGACTGCATCAGTAGTGCTCAGGGGATTGTAGCAGTGCATGTGTTACTGCCTGGGTCAATGCATGAGTAAATGGGTAGTGACTGGATGATTAGAGTACTGCAAGGAGAGTGCATAGTGAATGTATAAGTGCTTGTGTTTTGGCACAGTGATTAGATAAGGACATGGGATTGGGTGGGTGATTGGAGGAGTGCATGGGTAGTGACAAGGAGATGGCTGGACTGTATCAGTAGTGCTCAGGAGATTGTAGCAGTGCATGTGTTAGTGCCTGGGTCAATGCATAAGTACATGGGTACTGACTGGATGATTAGAGTACTGCAAGGAGAGTGCATAGTGAATTTATAAGTGCTTGTGTTCTGGCGCAGTGATTAGATAAGGACATGGAACTGGCTGGGTGATTGGAGGAGTGCATGGGTAATGACAAGGAGATGGCTGGACTGCATCAGTAGTGCTCAGGGGATTGTAGCAGTGCATGTGTTAGTGCCTGGGTCATTGCATGAGTACATGGGCACTGACTGGATGATTAGAGTACTGCAAGGAGAGTGCATGGTGAATTTATAAGTGCTTGTGTTTTGGCGCAGTGATTAGATAAGGACATGGAACTGGCTGGGTGATTGGAGGAGTGCATTGGTAGTGACAAGGAGATGGCTGGACTGCATCAGTAGTGCGCAGGGGATTGTAGCAGTGCATGTGTTAGTGCCTGGGTCATTGCATGAGTACATGGGTAGTGACTGGATGATTAGAGTACTGCAAGGAGAGTGCTTGGTGAATTTATAAGTGCTTGTGTTTTGGCGCAGTGATTAGATAAGGACATGGAATTGGCTGTGTGATTGGAGGAGTGCATGGGTTGTGACAAGGAGATGGCTGGACTGCATCAGCAGTGCTCAGAGTATTGTAGCAGTGCATGTGTTAGTGACTGGGTCATTGCATAAGTACATGGGTAGTGACTGGATGATTAGAGTACTGCAAGGAGAGTGCATGGTGAATTTATAAGTGCTTGTGTTTTGGCGCAGTGATTAGATAAGGACATGGAACTGGCTGGGTGATTGGAGGAGTGCATGGGTAGTGACAAGGAGATGGCTGGACTGCATCAGTAGTGCTCAGTGGATTGTAGCAGTGCATGTGTTAGTGCCTGGGCCATTGCATAAGTACATGGGTACTGACTGGATGATTACAGTACTGCAAGGAGAGTGCATGGTGAATTTATAAGTGCTTGTGTTTTGGCGCAGTGATTAGATAAGGTACATGGTGCTGGCTGGGTGATTGGAGGAGTGCATGGGTAGTGACAAGGAGATGGCTGGACTGCATCAGTAGTGCTCAGGGGATTGCAGCAGTGCATGTGTTAGTGCCTGGGTCATTGCATGAGTACATGGGTACTGACTGGATTATTAGAGTACTGCAAGGAGAGTGCATGGTGAATGTATAAGTGCTTGTGTTTTGGCGCAGTGATTAGATAAGGACATGGAACTGGCTGGGTGATTGGAGGAGTGCATGGGTAGTGACAAGGAGATGGCTGGACTGCATCAGTAGTGCTCAGGGGATTGTAGCAGTGCATGTGTTAGTGCCTGGGTCATTGCATGAGTACATGGGTAGTGACTGGATGATTAGAGTACTGCAAGGAGAGTGCATGGTGAATTTATAAGTGCTTGTGTTTTGGCGCAGTGATTAGATAAGGACATGGAACTGGCTGGGTGATTAGAGGAGTGCATGGGTAGTGACAAGGAGATGGCTGGACTGCATCAGTAGTGCTCAGGGGATTGTAGCAGTGCATGTGTTAGTGCCTGGGTCATTGCATGAGTACATGGGTAGTGACTGGATGATTAGAGTACTGCAAGGAGAGTGCATGGTGAATTTATAAGTGCTTGTGTTTTGGCGCAGTGATTAGATAAGGACATGGAACTGGCTGGGTGATTGGAGGAGTGCATGGGTAGTGACAAGGAGATGGCTGGACTGCATCAGTAGTGCTCAGGGGATTGTAGCAGTGCATGTGTTAGTGCCTGGGTCATAGCAAAAGTACATGGGTAGTGATTGGATGATTAGAGTACTGCAAGGAGAGTGCATAGTGAATTTATAAGTGCTTGTGTTCTAGCACAGTGATTAGATAAGGACATGGAACTGGCTGGGTGATTGGAGGAGTGCATGGGTAGTGACAAGGAGATGGCTGGACTGCATCAGTAGTGCTCAGGGGATTGTAGCAGTGCATGTGTTAGTGCCTGGGTCATTGCATAAGTACATGGGTACTGACTGGATGATTAGAGTACTGCAAGGAGAGTGCATGGTGAATTTATAAGTGCTTGTGTTTTGGCGCAGTGATTAGATAAGGACATGGAACTGGCTGGGTGATTGGAGGAGTGCATGGGTAGTGACAAGGAGATGGCTGGACTGCATCAGTAGTGCTCAGGGGATTGTAGCAGTGCATGTGTTAGTGCCTGGGTCATTGCATGAGTACATGGGCACTGACTGGATGATTAGAGTACTGCAAGGAGAGTGCATGGTGAATTTATAAGTGCTTGTGTTTTGGAGCAGTGATTATATAAGGACATGGAACTGGTTGAGTGATTGGAGGAGTGCATGGGTAGTGACAAGAAGATGGCTGGACTGCATCAGTAGTGCGCAGGTGATTGTAGCAGTGCATGTGTTAGTGCCTGGGTCAATGCATGAGTACATGGGTAGTGACTGGATGATTAGAGTACTGCAAGGAGAGTGCATGGTGAATTTATAAGTGCTTGTGTTTTGGCGCAGTGATTAGATAAGGACATGGAACTGGCTGGGTGATTGGAGGAGTGCATGGGTAGTGACAAGGAGATGGCTGGACTGCATCAGTAGTGCTCAGAGGATTGTAGCGGTGCATGTGTTAGTGCCTGGGTCATTGCATGAGTACATGAGTAGTGACTGGATGATTAGAGTACTGCAAGGAGAGTGCATAGTGAATTTATAAGTGCTTGTGTTTTGGTGCAGTGATTAGATAAGGACATGGAACTGGCTGGGTGATTGGAGGAGTGCATGGGTAGTGACAAGGAGATGGCTGTACTGCATCAGTAGAGCTCAGGAGATTGTAGCAGTGCATGTGTTAGTGCCTGGGTCATTGCATAAGTACATGGGTAGTGACTGGATTATTGGAGTACTGCAAGGGAGTGCATAGTGAATTTATAAGTGCTTGTGTTCTGGTGCAGTGATTAGATAAGGACATGGAACTGGCTGGGTGATCGGAGGAGTGCATGGGTAGTGACACGGAGATGGCTGGACTGCATCAGTAGTTCTCAGGGTATTGTAGCAGTGCATGTGTTAGTTCCTGGGTCACTGCATGAGTACATGGGCACTGACTGGATGATTAGAGTACTGCAAGGAGAGTGCATGGTGAATTTACAAGTGCTTGTGTTTTGGCGAAGTGATTAGATAAGGACATTGAACTGTCTGGGTGATTGGAGGAGTGCATGGGTAGTGACAAGGAGATGGCTGGACTGCATCAGTAGTGCTCAGGGTATTGTAGCAGTGCATGTGTTAGTGCCTGGGTCATTGCATGGGTAAATGGGTAGTGACTGGATGATTACAGTACTGCAAGGAGAGTGCATGGTGAATTTATAAGTGCTTTTGTTTTGGCGCAGTGATTAGATAAGGACATGGAACTGGCTGGGTGATTGGAGGAGTGCATGGGTAGTGACAAGGAGATGGCTGGACTGCATCAGTAGTGCTCAGGAGATTGTAGCAGTGCATGTGTTAGTGACTGGGTCATTGTATAAGTACATGGGTAATGAGTGGATGATTAGAGTACTGCAAGGAGAGTGCATGGTGAATTTATAAGTGCTTGTGTTTTGGCTCAGTGTTTAGATAAGGACATGGAACTGGCTGGGTGATTGGAGGAGTGCATGGGTAGTGACAAGGAGATGGCTGGACTGCATCAGTAGTGCTCAGTGGATTGTAGCAGTGCATGTGTTAGTGCCTGGGCCATAGCATAAGTACATGGGTACTGACTGGATTATTACAGTACTGCAAGGAGAGTGCATGGTGAAATTATAAGTGCTTGGGTTTTGGCGGAGTGATTGGATAGGTACATGGTGCTGGCTGGGTGATTGGAGGAGTGCATGGGTAGTGACAAGGAGATGGCTGGACTGCATCAGTAGTGCTCAGGGGATTGTAGCACTGCATGTGTTAGTGCCTGGCCATTACATGAATACATGGGTACTGACTGGATGATTAGAATACTGCAAGGAGAGTGAATGGTGAATGTATAAGTGCTTGTGTTTTGGCGCAGTGATTAGATAAGGACATGGAACTGGCTGGGTGATTGGAGGTGTGCATGGGTAGTGACAAGGAGATGGCTGTATTGCATCAGTTGTGCTCAGGGTATTGTAGCAGTGCATGTGTTAGTGCCTGGGTCACTGCATGAGTACATGGGTAGTGTCTGGATGATTAGAGTACTGCAAGGTGAGTGCATGGTGAATTTATAAGTGCTTGTGTTTTAGCGCAGTGATTAGATAAGGACATGGAACTGGCTGGTTGATTGGAGGAGTGCATGGGTAGTGACAAGGAGATGGCTGGACTGCATCAGTAGTGCTCAGGGGATTGTAGCAGTGCATGTGTTAGTGCCAGGGCCATTGCATGAGTACAAGGGTAGTGACTGGATGATTAGAGTACTGCAAGGAGAGTGCATGGTGAATTTATAAGTGCTTGGGTTTTGTTGGAGTGATTGGATAAGTACATGGTGCTGGCTGGGTGATTGGAGGAGTGCAAGGGTAGTGACAAGGAGATGGCTGGACTGCATCAGTAGTGCTCATGGGATTGTAGCAGTGCATGTGTTAGTGCCTGGGTCATTGCATGAGTACATGGGTAGTGACTGGATGATTAGAGTACTGCAAGGAGAGTGCATGGTGAATTTATAAGTGCTTGGGTTTTGGCGGAGTGATTGGATAAGTACGTGGTGCTGGCTGGGTGATTGGAGGAGTGCATTGGTAGTGACAAGGAGATGGCTGGACTGCATCAGTAGTGCTCAGGGGATTGTAGCAGTGCATGTGTTAGTGCCTGGGCCATTACATGAGTACATGGGTACTGACTGGATGATTAGAATACTGCAAGGAGAGTGAATGGTGAATGTATAAGTGCTTGTGTTTTGGCGCAGTGATTAGATAAGGACATGGAACTGGCTGAGTGATTGGAGGAGTGCATGGGTAGGGACAATGAGATGGCTGGACTGCATCAGTAGTGCTCAGGGTATTGTAGCAGTGCATGTGTTAGTTCCTGGGTCACTGCATGAGTACATGGTTAGTGACTGGATGATTAGAGTACTGCAAGGAGAGTGCATGGTGAATTTACAAGTGCTTGTGTTTTGGCGAAGTGATTAGATAAGGACATTGAACTGGCTGGGTGATTGGAGGAGAGCATGGGTAGTGACAAGGAGATGGCTGGACTGCATCAGTATTGCTCAGGGTATTGTAGCAGTGCATGTGTTAGTGCCTGGGTCATTGCATGGGTACATGGGTAGTGACTGGATTATTACAGTACTGCAAGGAGAGTGCATGGTGAATTTATAAGTGCTTTTTTTTGGCGCAGTGATTAGATAAGGACATGGAACTGGCTGGGTGATTGGAGGAGTGCATGGGTAGTGACAAGGAGATGGCTGGACTGCATCAGTAGTGCTCAGGAGATTGTAGCAGTGCAGGTGTTAGTGCCTGGGTCATTGCAAAAGTACATGGGTAATGACTGGATGATTAGAGTACTGCAAGGAGAGTGCATGGTGAAATTATAAGTGCTTGTGTTTTGGTGCAGTGATTAGATTTTGACATGGAACTGGCTGTGTGATTGGAGGAGTGCATGGGTTGTGACAAGGAGATGGCTGGCCTGCATCAGTAGTGCTCAGGGTATTGTAGCGGTGCATGTGTTTGTGCCTGGGTCACTGCATGAGTACATGAGTAGTGACTGGATGATTAGAGTACTGCAAGGAGAGTGCATAGTGAATTTATAAGTGCTTGTGTTTTGGCGCAGTGGTTAGATAAGGACATTGAACTGAATGGGTGATTGGAGGAGTGCATGGGTAGTGACAAGGAGATGGCTGGACTGCATCAGTAGTGCTCAGGAGATTGTAGCAGTGCAGGTGTTAGTGCCTGGGTCATTGCAAAAGTACATGGGTAATGACTGGATGATTAGAGTACTGCAAGGAGAGAGCATGGTGAAATTATAAGTGCTTGTGTTTTGGTGCAGTGATTAGATTTTGACATGGAACTGGCTGTGTGATTGGAGGAGTGCATGGGTTGTGACAAGGAGATGGCTGGACTGCATCAGTAGTGCTCAGGGTAAGATAGCGGTACATGTGTTAGTGCCTGGGTCACTGCATGAGTACATGAGTAGTGACTGGATGATTAGAGTACTACAAGGAGAATGCATAGTGAATTTATAAGTGCTTGGGTTTTGGCGGAGTGATTGGATAAGTACATGGAACTGGCTGGGTGATTGGAGGAGTGCATGAGTAGTGACAAGGAAATGGCTGGACAGCATGAGTAGTGTTCAGGGGATTGTAGCAGTGCATGTGTTAGTGCCTGGGCCATTGCATAAATACATGGGTACTGACTGGATGATTAGAGTACTGCAAGGAGAGTGTATGGTGAATTTATAAGTGCTTGTGTTTTGGCTGAGTGATTGGATAAGTGCATGGTGCTGGCTGGGTGATTGGAGGAGTGCATGGGTAGTGACAAGGAGATGGCTGGTCTCTATCAGTAGTGCTCAGGGTGATTGTAGCAGTGCATGTGTTAATGCCTTTGTCATTGCATAAGTACATGGGTATTGACTGGATGATTAGAGTACTGCAAGGAGAGTGCATGGTGAATTTATAAGTGCTTGTGTTTTGGTGGAGTGATTGGATAAGTACATGGTGCTGGCTGGGTGATTGGAGGAGTGCATGGGTAGTGACAAGGAGATGGCTGGACTGCATCAGTAGTGCTCAGGGGATTGTAGCTGTGCATGTGTTAGTGCCAGGGCCATTGCATGAGTACAGGGGTAGTGACTGGATGATTAGAGTACTGCAAGAAGAGTGCATGGTGAATTTATAAGTGCTTGGGTTTTGGTGGAGTGATTGGATAAGTACATGGTGCTGGCTGGGTGATTGGAGGAGTGCAAGGGTAGTGACAAGGAGATGGCTGGACTGCATCAGTAGTGCTCAGGGGATTGTAGCAGTGCATGTGTTAGTGCCTGGGCCATTACATGAGTACATGGGTACCAACTGGATGATTAGAATACTGCAAGGAGAGTGAATGGTGAATGTATAAGTGCTTGTGTTTTGGCGCAGTGATTAGATAAGGACATGGAACTGGCTGAGTGATTGGAGGAGTGCATGGGTAGGGACAATGAGATGGCTGGACTGCATCAGTAGTGCTCAGGAGATTGTAGCAGTGCATGTGTTAGTGACTGGGTCATTGCATAAGTACATGGGTAATGAGTGGATGATTAGAGTACTGCAAGGAGAGTGCATGGTGAATTTATAAGTGCTTGTGTTTTGGCTCAGTGTTTAGATAAGGACATGGAACTGGCTGGGTGATTGGAGGAGTGCATGGGTAGTGACAAGGAGATGGCTGGACTGCATCAGTAGTGCTCAGTGGATTGTAGCAGTGCATGTGTTAGTGCCTGGGCCATAGCATAAGTACATGGGTACTGACTGGATGATTAGAGTACTGCAAGGAGAGAGCATGGTGAATTTATAAGTGCTTGTGTTTTGGCAGAGTGATTGGATAAGTACATGGTGCTGGCTGGGTGATTGGAGGAGAGCATGGGTAGTGACAAGGAGATGGCTGGACTGCATCAGTAGTGCTCAGGAGATTGTAGCAGTGCAGGTGTTAGTGCCTGGGTCATTGCAAAAGTACATGGGTAATGACTGGATGATTAGAGTACTGCAAGGAGAGTGCATGGTGAAATTATAAGTGCTTGTGTTTTGGTGCAGTGATTAGATTTTGACATGGAACTGGCTGTGTGATTGGGGGAGTGTCAATGGGTTGTGACAAGGAGATGGCTGGACTGCATCAGTAGTGCTCAGGGTAAGGTAGCGGTACATGTGTTAGTGCCTGGGTCACTGCATGAGTACATGAGTGGTGACTGGATGATTAGAGTACTGCAAGGAGAATGCATAGTGAATTTATAAGTGCTTGGGTTTTGGCGGAGTGATTGGATAAGTACATGGAACTGGCTGGGTGATTGGAGGAGTGCATGAGTAGTGACAAGGAAATGGCTGGACAGCATGAGTAGTGTTCAGGGGATTGTAGCAGTGCATGTGTTAGTGCCTGGGACATTGCATAAATACATGGGTACTGACTGGATGATTAGAGTACTGCAAGGAGAGTGTATGGTGAATTTATAAGTGCTTGTGTTTTGGATGAGTGATTGGATAAGTGCATGGTGCTGGCTGGGTGATTGGAGGAGTGCATGGGTAGTGACAAGGAGATGGCTGGTCTCTATCAGTAGTGCTCAGGGGATTGTAGCAGTGCATGTGTTAATGCCTTTGTCATTGCATAAGTACATGGGTATTGACTGGATGATTAGAGTACTGCAAGGAGAGTGCAAGGTGAATTTATAAGTGCTTGTGTTTTGGTGGAGTGATTGGATAAGTACATGGTGCTGGCTGGGTGATTGGAGGAGTGCATGGGTAGTGACAAGGAGATGGCTGGACTGCATCAGTAGTGCTCAGGAGATTGTAGCAGTGCAGGTGTTAGTGCATGGGTCATTGCAAAAGTACATGGGTAATGACTGGATGATTAGAGTACTGCAAGGAGAGTGCATGGTGAAATTATAAGTGCTTGTGTTTTGGTGCAGTGATTAGATTTTGACATGGAACTGGCTGTGTGATTGGAGGAGTGCATGGGTTGTGACAAGGAGATGGCTGGCCTGCATCAGTAGTGCTCAGGGTATTGTAGCGGTGCATGTGTTTGTGCCTGGGTCACTGCATGAGTACATGAGTAGTGACTGGATGATTAGAGTACTGCAAGGAGAGTGCATAGTGAATTTATAAGTGCTTGTGTTTTGGCGCAGTGGTTAGATAAGGACATTGAACTGAATGGGTGATTGGAGGAGTGCATGGGTAGTGACAAGGAGATGGCTGGACTGCATCAGTAGTGCTCAGGAGATTGTAGCAGTGCAGGTGTTAGTGCCTGGGTCATTGCAAAAGTACATGGGTAATGACTGGATGATTAGAGTACTGCAAGGAGAGAGCATGGTGAAATTATAAGTGCTTGTGTTTTGGTGCAGTGATTAGATTTTGACATGGAACTGGCTGTGTGATTGGAGGAGTGCATGGGTTGTGACAAGGAGATGGCTGGACTGCATCAGTAGTGCTCAGGGTAAGATAGCGGTACATGTGTTAGTGCCTGGGTCACTGCATGAGTACATGAGTAGTGACTGGATGATTAGAGTACTACAAGGAGAATGCATAGTGAATTTATAAGTGCTTGGGTTTTGGCGGAGTGATTGGATAAGTACATGGAACTGGCTGGGTCATTGGAGGAGTGCATGAGTAGTGACAAGGAAATGGCTGGACAGCATGAGTAGTGTTCAGGGGATTGTAGCAGTGCATGTGTTAGTGCCTGGGCCATTGCATAAATACATGGGTACTGACTGGATGATTAGAGTACTGCAAGGAGAGTGTATGGTGAATTTATAAGTGCTTGTGTTTTGTCTGAGTGATTGGATAAGTGCATGGTGCTGGCTGGGTGATTGGAGGAGTGCATGGGTAGTGACAAGGAGATGGCTGGTCTCTATCAGTAGTGCTCAGGGGATTGTAGCAGTGCATGTGTTAATGCCTTTGTCATTGCATAAGTACATGGGTATTGACTGGATGATTAGAGTACTGCAAGGAGAGTGCATGGTGAATTTATAAGTGCTTGTGTTTTGGTGGAGTGATTGGATAAGTACATGGTGCTGGCTGGGTGATTGGAGGAGTGCATGGGTAGTGACAAGGAGATGGCTGGACTGCATCAGTAGTGCTCAGGGGATTGTAGCTGTGCATGTGTTAGTGCCAGGGCCATTGCATGAGTACAGGGGTAGTGACTGGATGATTAGAGTACTGCAAGAAGAGTGCATGGTGAATTTATAAGTGCTTGGGTTTTGGTGGAGTGATTGGATAAGTACATGGTGCTGGCTGGGTGATTGGAGGAGTGCAAGGGTAGTGACAAGGAGATGGCTGGACTGCATCAGTAGTGCTCAGGGGATTGTAGCAGTGCATGTGTTAGTGCCTGGGCCATTACATGAGTACATGGGTACCAACTGGATGATTAGAATACTGCAAGGAGAGTGAATGGTGAATGTATAAGTGCTTGTGTTTTGGCGCAGTGATTAGATAAGGACATGGAACTGGCTGAGTGATTGGAGGAGTGCATGGGTAGGGACAATGAGATGGCTGGACTGCATCAGTAGTGCTCAGGAGATTGTAGCAGTGCATGTGTTAGTGACTGGGTCATTCAATAAGTACATGGGTAATGAGTGGATGATTAGAGTACTGCAAGGAGAGTGCATGGTGAATTTATAAGTGCTTGTGTTTTGGCTCAGTGTTTAGATAAGGACATGGAACTGGCTGGGTGATTGGAGGAGTGCATGGGTAGTGACAAGGAGATGGCTGGACTGCATCAGTAGTGCTCAGTGGATTGTAGCAGTGCATGTGTTAGTGCCTGGGCCATAGCATAAGTACATGGGTACTGACTGGATGATTAGAGTACTGCAAGGAGAGAGCATGGTGAATTTATAAGTGCTTGGGTTTTTGCGGAGTAATTGGATAGGTACATGGTGCTGGCTGGTTGATTGGAGGAGTGCATGGGTAGTGACAAGGAGATGGCTGGACTGCATCAGTAGTGCTCAGGGGATTGTAGCAGTGCATGTGTTAGTGCCTGGGCCATTGCATAAGTACATGGGTACTGACTGGGTGATTAGAGTACTGCAAGGAGAGAGCATGGTGAATTTATAAGTGCTTGTGTTTTGGCAGAGTGATTGGATAAGTACATGGTGCTGGCTGGGTGATTGGAGGAGTGCATGGGTAGTGACAAGGAGATGGCTGGACTGCATCAGTAGTGCTCATTGGATTGTAGCAGTGCATGTGTTAGTGCCTGGGCCATTGCATAAGTACATGGGTACTGACTGGATTATTACAGTACTGCAAGGAGAGTGCATGGTGAATTTATAAGTGCTTGGGTTTTGGCGGAGTGATTGGATAAGTACATAGTGCTGGCTGAGTGATTGGAGGAGTGCATGAGTAATGACAAGGAGATGGCTGGACTGCATCAGTAGTGCTCAGGGTATTGTAGCAGTGCATGTGTTAGTACCTGGGCCATTGCATGAGTACATGGATATTGATTGGATGATTACAGTACTGCAAGGAGAGTGCATGGTGAATTTATAAGTGCTTGGGTTTTGGTGCAGTGATTAGATAAGGACATGGAACTGGCTGGGTGATTGGAGTAGTGCATGGGTAGTGACAAGGAGGTGGCTGGACTGCATCAGTAGTGCTCAGGAGATTGTAGCAGTGCATGTGTTAGTTACTGGGTCATTGCATAAGTACATGGGTAATGACTGGATGATTAGAGTACTGCAAGGAGAGTGCATGGTGAATTTATAAGTGCTTGTGTTTTGGCACAGTGATTAGATAAGGACATGGAACTGGCTGGGTGATTGGAGGAGTGCATGGGTAGTGACAAGGAGATGGCTGGACTGCATCAGTAGTGCTCAGGGGATTGTAGCAGTGCATGTGTTAGTGCCTGGGCCATTGCATCAGTACATGGGTACTGACTGGATGATTAGAGTACTGCAAGGAGAGAGCATGGTGAATTTATAAGTGATTGTGTTTTGGCGGAGTGATTGGATAAGGACATGGAGCTGGCTGGGTGATTGGAGGAGTGCATGGGTAGTGAGAAGGAGATGGCTGGACTGCATCAGTAGTGCTCATGGGATTGTAGCAGTGCATGTGTTAGTGCCTGGGCCATTGCATAAGTTCATGGGTGCAGACTGGAGGATTACAGTACTGCAAGTAGAGTGCATGGTGAATTTATAAGTGCTTGGGTTTTGGCGGAGTGATTGGATAAGTATATGGTGCTGGCTGGGTGATTGGAGGAGTGCATGGGTAGTGACAAGGATATGGCTGGACTACATCAGTAGTGCTCAGGGGATTGTAGCAGTGCATGTGTTACTACCTGGGCCATTGCATGAGTACATGTGTACTGACTGGATGATTACAGTACTGCAAGGACAGTGCATGGTGAATTTATAAGTGCTTGTGTTTTGGCGCAGTGATTAGATAAGGACATGGAACTGGCTGGGTGATTGGAGGAGTACATGGGTAGTGACAAGGAGGAGATGGCTGGACTGCATCAGTAGTGCTCAGTGGATTGTAGCAGTGCATGTGTTAGTGCCTGGGCCATTGCATAAGTACATGGGTACTGACTGGATGATTAGAATACTGCAAGGAGAGTGCATGGTGAATTTATAAGTGCTTGGGTTTTTGCGGAGTAATTGGATAGGTACATGGTGCTGGCTGGGTGATTGGAGGAGTGCATGGGTAGTGACAAGGAGATGGCTGGACTGCATCAGTAGTGCTCAGGGGATTGTAGCAGTGCATGTGTTAGTGCCTGGGCCATTGCATAAGTACATGGGTACTGACTGGGTGATTAGAGTACTGCAAGGAGAGAGCATGGTGAATTTATTAGTGCTTGTGTTTTGGTAGAGTGATTGGATAAGTACATGGTGCTGGCTGGGTGATTGGAGGAGTGCATGGGAGTGACAAGGAGATGGCTGGACTGCATCAGTAGTGCTCATTGGATTGTAGCAGTGCATGTGTTAGTGCCTGGGCCATTGCATAAGTACATGGGTACTGACTGGATGATTAGAGTACTGCAAGGAGAGAGCATGGTGAATGTATAAGTGCTTGTGTTTTGGCAGCAGTGATTGGATAAGTACATGGTGCTGGCTGGGTGATTGGAGGAGTGCATGGGTAGTGACAAGGAGATGGCTGGACTGCATCAGTAGTGCTCATTGGATTGTAGCAGTGCATGTGTTAGTGCCTGGGCCATTGCATAAGTACATGGGTACTGACTGGATTATTACAGTACTGCAAGGAGAGTGCATGGTGAATTTATAAGTGCTTGGGTTTTGGCGGAGTGATTGGATAAGTACATAGTGCTGGCTGAGTGATTGGAGGAGTGCATGAGTAATGACAAGGAGATGGCTGGACTGCATCAGTAGTGCTCAGGGTATTGTAGCAGTGCATGTGTTAGTACCTGGGCCATTGCATGAGTACATGGATATTGATTGGATGATTACAGTACTGCAAGGAGAGTGCATGGTGAATTTATAAGTGCTTGGGTTTTGGTGCAGTGATTAGATAAGGACATGGAACTGGCTGGGGGCATTGGAGAAGTGCATGGGTAGTGACAAGGAGGTGGCTGGACTGCATCAGTAGTGCTCAGGGGATTGTAGCAGTGCATGTGTTAGTGCCTGGGTCATTGCATCAGTACATGGGTACTGACTGGATGATTAGAGTACTGCAAGGAGAGAGCATGGCGAATTTATAAGTTATTGTGTTTTGGCGGAGTGATTGGATAAGTACATGGTGCTGGCTGGGTGATTGGAGGAGTGCATGGGTAGTGACAAGGAGATGGCTGGACTGCATCAGTAGTGCTCATGGGATTGTAGCAGTGCATGTGTTAGTGCCTGGGCCATTGCATAAGTTCATGGGTGCAGACTGGAGGATTACAGTACTGCAAGTAGAGTGCATGGTGAATTCATAAGTGCTTGGGTTTTGGCGGAGTGATTGGATAAGTATATGGTGCTGGCTGGGTGATTGGAGGAGTGCATGGGTAGTGACAAGGATATGGCTGGACTACATCAGTAGTGCTCAGGGGATTGTAGCAATGCATGTGTTAGTACCTGGGCCATTGCATGAGTACATGTGTACTGACTGGATGATTACAGTACTGCAAGGACAGTGCATGGTGAATTTATAAGTGCTTGTGTTTTGGCGCAGTGATTAGATAAGTACATGGAACTGGATGGGTAATTGGAGGAGTGCATGGGTAGTGACAAGGAGATGGCTGGACTGCATCAGTAGTGCTCAGGGTATTGTAGCGGTGCATGTGTTTGTGCCTGGGTCACTGCATGAGTACATGGGTAGTGACTGGATGATTAGAGTACTGTAAGGAGAGTGCATGGTAAATTTATAAGTGCTTGTGTTTTGGCGCAGTGATTAGATAAGGACATGGAAATGGCTGGGTGATTAGAGGAGTGCATGGGTAGTGACAAGGAGATGGCTGGACTGCATCAGTAGTGCTCAGGGGATTGTAGCAGTGCATGTGTTAGTGCCTGGGCCATTGCATCAGTACATGGGTACTGACTGGATGATTAGAGTACTGCAAGGAGAGAGCATGGCGAATTTATAAGTTATTGTGTTTTGGCGGAGTGATTGGATAAGTACATGGTGCTGGCTGGGTGATTGGAGGAGTGCATGGGTAGTGACAAGGAGATGGCTGGACTGCATCAGTAGTGCTCATGGGATTGTAGCAGTGCATGTGTTAGTGCCTGGGCCATTGCATAAGTTCATGGGTGCAGACTGGAGGATTACAGTACTGCAAGTAGAGTGCATGGTGAATTTATAAGTGCTTGGGTTTTGGCGGAGTGATTGGATAAGTATATGGTGCTGGCTGGGTGATTGGAGGAGTGCATGGGTAGTGACAAGGATATGGCTGGACTACATCAGTAGTGCTCAGGGGATTGTAGCAGTGCATGTGTTAGTACCTGGGCCATTGCATGAGTACATGTGTACTGACTGGATGATTACAGTACTGCAAGGACAGTGCATGGTGAATTTATAAGTGCTTGTGTTTTGGCGCAGTGATTAGATAAGGACATGGAACTGGCTGGGTGATTGGAGGAGTACATGGGTAGGGACAAGGAGGAGATGGCTGGACTGCATCAGTAGTGCTCAGTGGATTGTAGCAGTGCATGTGTTAGTGCCTGGGCCATTGCATAAGTACATGGGTACTGACTGGATGATTAGAATACTGCAAGGAGAGTGTATGGTGAATTTATAAGTGCTTGGGTTTTTGCCGAGTAATTGGATAGGTACATGGTGCTGGCTGGGTGATTGGAGGAGTGCATGGGTAGTGACAAGGAGATGGCTGGACTGCATCAGTAGTGCTCATTGGATTGTAGCTGTGCATGTGTTAGTGCCTGGGCCATTGCATAAGTACATGGGTACTGACTGGATGATTAGAGTACTGCAAGGAGAGAGCATGGTGAATGAATAAGTACTTGTGTTTTGGCAGAGTGATTGGATAAGTACATGGTGCTGGCTGGGTGATTGGAGGAGTGCATGGGTAGTGACAAGGAGATGGCTGGACTGCATCAGTAGTGCTCATTGGATTGTAGCAGTGCATGTGTTAGTGCCTGGGCCATTGCATAAGTACATGAGTACTGACTGGATTATTACAGTACTGCAAGGAGAGTGCATGGTGAATTTATAAGTGCTTGGGTTTTGGCGGAGTGATTGGATAAGGACATGGTGCTGGCTGAGTGATTGGAGGAGTGCATGAGTAATGACAAGGAGATGGCTGGACTGCATCAGTAGTGCTCAGGGTATTGTAGCAGTGCATGTGTTAGTACCTGGGCCATTGCATGAGTACATGGATATTGATTGGATGATTACAGTACTGCAAGGAGAGTGCATGGTGAATTTATAAGTGCTTGGGTTTTGGTGCAGTGATTAGATAAGGACATGGAACTGGCTGGGTGATTGGAGGAGTGCATGGGTAGTGACAAGGAGGTGGCTGGACTGCATCAGTAGTGCTCAGGAGATTGTAGCAGTGCATGTGTTAGTTACTGGGTCATTGCATAAGTACATGGGTAATGACTGGATGATTAGAGTACTGCAAGGAGAGTGCATGGTGAATTTATAAGTGCTTGTGTTTTGGCACAGTGTTTAGATAAGGACATGGAACTGGCTGGGTGATTGGAGGAGTGCATGGGTAGTGACAAGGAGATGGCTGGACTGCATCAGTAGTGCTCAGGGGATTGTAGCAGTGCATGTGTTAGTGCCTGAGCCATTGCATAAGTACATGGGTACTGACTGGATGATTAGAGTACTGCAAGGAGAGAGCATGGTGAATTTATAAGTGATTGTGTTTTGGCGGAGTGATTGGATAAGTACATGGTGCTGGCTGGGTGATTGGAGGAGTGCATGGGTAGTGACAAGGAGATGGCTGGACTGCATCAGTAGTGCTCATGGGATTGTAGCAGTGCATGTGTTAGTGCCTGGGCCATTGCATAAGTTCATGGGTGCAGACTGGAGGATTACAGTACTGCAAGTAGAGTGCATGGTGAATTTATAAGTGCTTGGGTTTTGGCGGAGTGATTGGATAAGTATATGGTGCTGGCTGGGTGATTGGAGGAGTGCATGGGTAGTGACAAGGATATGGCTGGACTACATCAGTAGTGCTCAGGGGATTGTAGCAGTGCATGTGTTACTACCTGGGCCATTGCATGAGTACATGTGTACTGACTGGATGATTACAGTACTGCAAGGACAGTGCATGGTGAATTTATAAGTGCTTGTGTTTTGGCGCAGTGATTAGATAAGGACATGGAACTGGCTGGGTGATTGGAGGAGTACATGGGTAGTGACAAGGAGGAGATGGCTGGACTGCATCAGTAGTGCTCAGTGGAGTATAGAAGTGCATGTGTTAGTGCCTGGGCCATTGCATAAGTACATGGGTACTGACTGGATGATTAGAATACTGCAAGGAGAGTGCATGGTGAATTTATAAGTGCTTGGGTTTTTGGCGGAGTAATTGGATAGGTACATGGTGCTGGCTGGGTGATTGGAGGAGTGCATGGGTAGTGACAAGGAGATGGCTGGACTGCATCAGTAGTGCTCAGGGGATTGTAGCAGTGCATGTGTTAGTGCCTGGGCCATTGCATAAGTACATGGGTACTGACTGGGTGATTAGAGTACTGCAAGGAGAGAGCATGGTGAATTTATAAGTGCTTGTGTTTTGGCAGAGTGATTGGATAAGTACATGGTGCTGGCTGGGTGATTGGAGGAGTGCATGGGAGTGACAAGGAGATGGCTGGACTGCATCAGTAGTGCTCATTGGATTGTAGCAGTGCATGTGTTAGTGCCTGGGCCATTGCATAAGTACATGGGTACTGACTGGATGATTAGAGTACTGCAAGGAGAGAGCATGGTGAATGTATAAGTGCTTGTGTTTTGGCAGAGTGATTGGATAAGTACATGGTGCTGGCTGGGTGATTGGAGGAGTGCATGGGTAGTGACAAGGAGATGGCTGGACTGCATCAGTAGTGCTCATTGGATTGTAGCAGTGCATGTGTTAGTGCCTGGGCCATTGCATAAGTACATGGGTACTGACTGGATTATTACAGTACTGCAAGGAGAGTGCATGGTGAATTTATAAGTGCTTGGGTTTTGGCGGAGTGATTGGATAAGTACATAGTGCTGGCTGAGTGATTGGAGGAGTGCATGAGTAATGACAAGGAGATGGCTGGACTGCATCAGTAGTGCTCAGGGTATTGTAGCAGTGCATGTGTTAGTACCTGGGCCATTGCATGAGTACATGGATATTGATTGGATGATTACAGTACTGCAAGGAGAGTGCATGGTGAATTTATAAGTGCTTGGGTTTTGGTGCAGTGATTAGATAAGGACATGGAACTGGCTGGGTGATTGGAGGAGTGCATGGGTAGTGACAAGGAGGTGGCTGGACTGCATCAGTAGTGCTCAGGAGATTGTAGCAGTGCATGTGTTAGTTACTGGGTCATTGCATAAGTACATGGGTAATGACTGGATGATTAGAGTACTGCAAGGAGAGTGCATGGTGAATTTATAAGTGCTTGTGTTTTGGCACAGTGATTAGATAAGGACATGGAACTGGCTGGGTGATTGGAGGAGTGCATGGGTAGTGACAAGGAGATGGCTGGACTGCATCAGTAGTGCTCAGGGGATTGTAGCAGTGCATGTGTTAGTGCCTGGGCCATTGCATCAGTACATGGGTACTGACTGGATGATTAGAGTACTGCAAGGAGAGAGCATGGCGAATTTATAAGTTATTGTGTTTTGGCGGAGTGATTGGATAAGTACATGGTGCTGGCTGGGTGATTGGAGGAGTGCATGGGTAGTGACAAGGAGATGGCTGGACTGCATCAGTAGTGCTCATGGGATTGTAGCAGTGCATTTGTTAGTGCCTGGGCCATTGCATAAGTTCATGGGTGCAGACTGGAGGATTACAGTACTGCAAGTAGAGTGCATGGTGAATTCATAAGTGCTTGGGTTTTGGCGGAGTGATTGGATAAGTATATGGTGCTGGCTGGGTGATTGGAGGAGTGCATGGGTAGTGACAAGGATATGGCTGGACTACATCAGTAGTGCTCAGGGGATTGTAGCAATGCATGTGTTAGTACCTGGGCCATTGCATGAGTACATGTGTACTGACTGGATGATTACAGTACTGCAAGGACAGTGCATGGTGAATTTATAAGTGCTTGTGTTTTGGCGCAGTGATTAGATAAGTACATGGAACTGGATGGGTAATTGGAGGAGTGCATGGGTAGTGACAAGGAGATGGATGGACTGCATCAGTAGTGCTCAGGGTATTGTAGCGGTGCATGTGTTTGTGCCTGGGTAACTGCATGAGTACATGGGTAGTGACTGGATGATTAGAGTACTGTAAGGAGAGTGCATGGTAAATTTATAAGTGCTTTTGTTTTGGCGCAGTGATTAGATAAGGACATGGAAATGGCTGGGTGATTAGAGGAGTGCATAGGTAGTGACAAGGAGATGGCTGGACTGCATCAGTAGTGCTCAGGGTATTGTAGCGGTGCATGTGTTAGTGCCTGGGTCACTGCATGAGTACATGGGTAGTGACTGGATGATTAGAGTACTGCCAGGAGAGAGCATGGTGAATTTATAAGTGCTTGTGTTTTGGAGCAGTGATTAGATAAGGACATGGAACTGGCTGGGTGATTGGAGGAGTGCATGGGTAGTGACAAGGAGATGGCTGGACTGCATCAGTAGTGCTCAGGAGATTGTAGCAGTGCATGTGTTAGTGCCTGGGTCATTGCAAAAGTACATGGGTAGTGACTGGATGATTAGAGTACTGCAAGGAGAGTGCATAGTGAATTTATAAGTGCTTGTGTTCTGGCGCAGTAATTAGATAAGGACATGGAACTGGCTGGGTGATTGGAGGAGTGCATGGGTAATGACAAGGAGTTGGCTGGACTGCATAAGTAGTGCTCAGGGGATTGTAGCAGTGCCTGGGTCATTGCATGAGTACATGGGCACTGACTGGATGATTAGAGTACTGCAAGGAGAGTGCATGGTGAATTTATAAGTGCTTGTGTTTTGGAGCAGTGATTAGATAAGGACATGGAACTGGCTGGGTGATTGGAGGAGTGCATGGGTAGTGACAAGGAGATGGCTGGACTGCATCAGTAGTGCGCAGGTGATTGTAGCAGTATATGTGTTAGTGCCTGGGTCAATGCATGAGTACATGGGTAGTGACTGGATGATTAGAGTACTGCAAGGAGAGTGCATGGTGAATTTATAAGTGCTTGTGTTTTGGCGCAGTGATTAGATAAGGACATGGAACTGGCTGTGTGATTGGAGGAGTGCATGGGTTGTGACAAGGAGATGGCTGTACTGCATCAGTAGTTCTCAGGGTATTGTAGCGGTGCATGTGTTAGTGCCTGGGTCACTGCATGAGTACATGAGTAGTGACTGGATGATTAGAGTACTGCAAGGAGAGTGCATATTGAATTTATAAGTGCTTGTGTTTTGGCGCAGTAATTAGATAAGGACATGGAACTGGCTGGGTGATTGGAGGAGTGCATGGGTAGTGACACGGAGATTCCTGGACTGCATCAGTAGTTCTCAGGGGATTGTCAGAGTGCATGTGTTAGTGCCTGGGTCATTGCATGAGTACATGGGCACTGACTGGATGATCAGAGTACTGCAAGGAGAGTGCATGGTGAATTTATAAGTGCTTGTGTTTTTGCGCAGTGATTAGATTAGGACATGGAACTGGCTGGGTGATTGGAGCAGTGCATGGGTAGTGACAAGGAGATGGCTGGACTGCATCAGTAGTGCTCAGGGGATATTAGCAGTGCATGTGTTAGTGCCTGGGTCATTGCATGAGTACATGGGTACTGACTGGATGATTAGAGTACTGCAATGAGAGTGCATGGTGAATTTATAAGTGCTTGTATTTTGGCGCAGTGATTAGATAAGGACATGGAACTGGCTGTGTGATTGGAGGTGTGCATGGGTAGTGACAAGGAGATGGCTGTATTGCATCAGTTGTGCTCAGGGTATGTAGCAGTGCATGTGTTAGTGCCTGGGTCACTGCATGAGTACATGGGTAGTGTCTGGATGATTAGAGTACTGCAAGGTGAGTGCATGGTGAATTTATAAGTGCTTGTGTTTTAGCGCAGTGATTAGATAAGGACATGGAACTGGCTGGTTGATTGGAGGAGTGCATGGGTAGTGACAAGGAGATGGGTGGGCTGCATCAGTAGTGCACAGGGGATTGTAGCAGTACATGTGTTAGTGCCTGGGTCATTGCATGAGTACATGGGTAGTGACTGGATGATTAGAGTACTGCAAGGAGAGTGCATGGTGAATTTATAAGTGCTTGTGTTTTGGCGCAGTGATTAGATAAGGACATGGAACTGGCTGGGTGATTGGATGAGTGCATGGGTAGTGACAAGGAGATGGCTGGACTGCATCAGTAGTGCTCAGCGGATTGTAGCAGTGCATGTGTTAGTGCCTTGATCATTGCATGAGTACATGGGTACTGAATGGATGATTAGAGTACTGCAAGGAGAGTGCATGGTGAATTTATAAGTGCTTGTGTTTTGGCGCAGTTATAAGATAAGGACATGGTACTGGCTGTGTGATTGGAGGAGTGCATGGGTAGTGACAAGGAGATGGCTGGACTGCATCAGTAGTGCTCAGGGGATTGTAGTAGTGCATGTGTTAGTGCCTGGGTCATTGCATGAGTACATGTGTACTGACTGGATGATGAGAGTACTGCAAGGAGAGTGCATGGTGAATTTATAAGTGAATGTGTTTTGGCGCAGTGATTAGAAAAAGACATGGAACTGGCTGGGTTATTGGAGGAGTGCATGGGTAGTGACAAGGAGATGGCTGAACTGCATCAGTAGTGCTCAGGGGATTGTAGCAGTGCATGTGTTAGTGCCTGTGTCATTGCATGTGTACATGGGTAATGACTGGATGATTAGCGTACTGCAAGGAGAGTGCATGGTGAATTTATAAGTGCGTGTGTTTTGGCGCAGTGATAAGATAAGGACATGGAACTGGCTGGGTGATTGGGGGAGTGCATGGGTAGTGACAAGGAGATGGTTGGACTGCATCAGTAGTGATCAGGGGTTTGAAGCAGTGCATATGTTAGTGCCTTTGTCATTGCATGAGTACATGGGTAGTGACTGGATGATTACAGTACTGCAAGGAGAGTGCATGGTGAATTTAGAAGTGCCTGTGTTTTGGTGCAGTGATTAGATAAGGACATGGAACTGGCTGGGTGATTGGAGGAGTGCATGGGTAGTGCCAAGGAGATGGCTGTGTTGGAGGGATTTTGCACATATACAGAGCAATGCACAGGATAATAGGACCTCGGAGTATAGTGGTGAACCAACCATGCACCTAAGTACCCACAGTCCCAATCCGACTAGCTTTAGCGTCTCGTTAGCAGCGATGATTAGACAACCCAGAACATGGTCTCTCTCTCTCTCTCTCAGGGCTCGCGGGAGCAAGAACACCCTTTCATAACTCACTCATAATTGTCCACAACGTGCGTAGTAAGAGGCACAGTATAGTTTAAAATGTTTATTTCAACTATCGTGCTCTAAGATACAGTACACGTGCCAGTACTATCAACATAATGCATAATGATAAAATAATAATCATAGTTACAATTCCATAGAATACAAACGGGGAAAGCATTTCATAAGGCAGTGGATATAGGGCTAAATGACCTTACCACCCTCCCCGTGCTACTAACTAGTTCATTATAAAAATAGAAGATCTCTGGGCTTTGTCAGGCGGACCCTCATACCTCAATCTCTAGATGCAAGGTTTACATCATCAGACAAGAACAGCTCTCTCTGGAAAGCTTTTTCTCTGAGTGCCTCAAACAGCATGATCGCAATATTAAAAAGCACACAAATTTCTCCAGTGCAGCTGTACGTAGTGTTATGTCTAAGTGCGAGGGACTGGTCAGATCAGCAAGAACAAGGGACGTTGTTTTTCGACCTTGTACATGTTGTGCAGACAAAACCCACAGGGAACAGGAGAAAAGGTGAAAGGCAGAAAGGCAGACAGTTCTAATATAGCCGGGAACAAGCAGAGGCTGGAAAAACAAAGTCACAAAGTAACGTGCGCAAAAAGGCATCATGGCAGCCAGGCCTAGGCCAACTTAGCAATGCAGACAATGAGGCCACAAACTACACGACACCCTCCCCTGGTCAGTCCATAGGCGAAGACATAGGACGAAGACAGAGTTCAAATAGATGGAGCAGAATGCGGAAATGTCCACGTAGACATAGTCCCCAATGAAGGACAGTGAACGGTATAAAAAAATCAGGATGAAAAAATTCCAGAAAGGGCCCAAAAAAAAAATCCAGAGATGCAGGACACGGAAAGCGTAGGCCCCCTAATCCAAGAAAGTGTAAGTGCAGAAAAACGCCACACCTTCCAAGAGGACATCGGTGGAATCGTCAGAAAAAAGAGACGCCATCCAGTTCAACAAATCAAAACTGCATTCATGTTCCTCGCAAGAGGGAGCAGTGAACAGCCTTGCGGGACAACTTGCGTGATACTCATTACAACTTTGTCGTAGGAGAGTCTGAGCAGCCGCCCAAACATCCCATTGCGCCAAAATTCCAAGTGCAGACACACGCGCCATTAAGCCATCACCTGAACAGTCCCATTCATGGGCCTCTAAGGGACCCACCAACTGGACAAAATCCGGGTCAGACAGAGACGTATTGGAGAGGCAATAATCCAAGGACCATGAGAAAGGACATCGGATGCAAGACATCACAGGTTGCACGCAAGTGAAATACGCAAAGCGAAAAGTAATTCTATAGGACACACTGAGTGTCGCCAATGGCAGGATGTCGAAGCCGGCAAGGATGCGTTCACGGAGCATCCGGAGTCGACCTTGGTCGAGGAGGGCCCCAGGAAGTGCAGCCATTGCGCAGCAAACAGACCAAAAGCAATATACCAGCCGCTAAGGCGAGGATCAACGGAAAGCCGCCAAAGACGCTGGAAAAAATGGAATGAATAAAAGCCAGTATTACACCAAAGATAGTTTGAAAGAAGGTAACAAGGCCACAGCCCACAACTTTAAAAAAGTGCACAAGACCTTTGGTGCGTGATGCATTGAAACCACGGTGAATCAGCTCACCGAAATGTTGTGGGAGGTTTGTGTTCAAAAGGGCCTGTATTTCACTGTGGGTACTAGCCACCTGGAGGATGAATGTCTCCCGTGTGGATGTGAGCATAACCTCCTGGTTCAATAATAGCGCCTTTATTCTGCTCAATTTATTGAAATCTTCCTTCAAAGTCGGAATGGAAGGCCAAATGGAACTATCTATGATGTCGTGCGGGGGAGGAAAAAACAGATTTTTGCAGCGCACAACCCGGTGGGAAACTGTTACAATATAGGGGTGCCTGCCAGCATACCACAGCAGTCCTGATTATTCAGAAGGAGATAGCTACCATTTGCAAGCACAGTAAAAGTAGGTGATATAGCAGGAGCAGGAATGCCCTTTAAAACACAAGCAAGATTTGGAGCCGAAACATTACAAGCCCCGTGCAATTTAATGTTCTTACAAATTAGGGAATGACCCACAGTAGAATCGCATGACTCTCATGTTAGAAAAACTTCCTTTCCGTCCCTAAGGCATCTGTATAGGAAAGGCAGGGACCAAAGTTCATGCAAGAAGGCACTGCCTACAGGCTGAAAACGGCCAACAGGATAATGTTTCATGCAGGAACTGAACTCAAATAAAGAAAAAGGCAAAGCAATAACCCCATGAACTAGCCACACTGCAGAATCCAATTCCGCCACAGAGAATGGTAAGGGCTCTATTTTCTCGATATGTAAGAGAGTGTATGTTGCATCCTTCATGGACATGAACTGCTGTTTCTCAGTTAAATTAAACGGCAAGAACAAGGCAGAGGTGTTCAAAAAATACCAAGGAACTTTACCCATTTTAAGTGTTTGCAAAGTCCATGCAAACTGCATTACTGAACGCAATTGATTCTGACCATGATATAACACAGAAACATCATCTTGTACAATGTCAACAACAGAGGAAACAATATTCTCTAATGTGTAAATGCGGGAAGACAGGGTACTAATACTATTGTCAACAACAGCAAGCACCTTTTCTAAATTAGCTTGATCGATTTCCCAAAGACGGGAAGCAGCTTCAATTTGCGAAAGCTTCCAGAGTTCATTGTAAGTTTCATAAATGAATCTCTTAGGTCGTGGGCCACGAGGCCCCAGAACAAAATCGGACAGATCGATGTTGCCTGATAGGAGGGATAAATGTTGTTTTACAGAATCTAATGAAGAGTGCTGCAACCACTGTTTGCACAATTTACCAACAGAATATGTAGTAACAGTACGAGTGTCAGAAAACCTCGGATCAGGCCTATCCTGTTTGTAACCAGGAGCTGAGTAATGAAAACGCAGTTGGCAGGCATTTGATACCGTTGGCCAAGCCAACCAGGGTGACTGAACAAACATAGAGACATTAAACAAATTGTTCTGAAACAAAGCTTGCAAATTGGCAAGGGAAATATTGAAATGCAAGCTCTCGTTGGGAGTGGAGGACATTACGGGAATGGAAGGTGCATTTAATTGTTTGGAAGTAGCCAAACCCCAACACGTGGTTTGATAGATGGTATGATTTAAAAATAAAATTTGGGCCGGGATTAGGCAAGCACGGTGCAAGGCTTCCGTGCCTTGTACCTGCCATGATTTGGAGCCCCAAATAGATTTTAAGTTGGTGTCCCTCCAGTGTTCATAACCACCCACCGCTAATGCGTTCAAAAAGGAACCCGAATATAGCAATTTAGTGTGGGTCAACATGATCTTCTGCGAGGATGAAGTATTTAATTTAAAATAATAGGACCCAGGATTTGATCTATCAAAGTCAGTAAAGTAAGTGAATTTACTTCGAAGAGGTTGGGAGCTACCTGGCAAAGGGGTCGAACAATGTTCCCATTGGGTGTAATTAAAAGGACCCCGCAGAGTACTAGGTTTATGGAGAAAGTGGTTGCCCCAATGCTGGTAACAATATAAATCGGCATAACTTGCAGAATTCATGTACAAATCTTCAGCATTAAAAGCAGCATAATATTTCAAATCAGTAAATAACGATTCAACGGCATGCACATCCCAATCATCAGAATGAATATTACTTTTAACGACATCACCCATTGAAACTCGAAGGACATTTGGTACATTAATAATTTCGGTGGGTCCATGAATTTGGAAGTTTACCGCATCCCAGACGATGCCATCAGCGACTGGGAAAGCTGAAATGTTCACAAATGTGTGGTCACGCTTCATGATGTGAGAAGAAGAATGCGGAGCCAAAGTTCCAGCGACACAGTTCACAGCAGAGCGCTCTGGTAAATAGTGACCATTGATGAGTAGAAAAAAAGGTGTGACAAAGCCAATGGACATGATGGGATCAAAAAATTGTCTCTGAACCAGGAGATAAAAACACTGAATCTGGACGGGATAAATGATGAGGTGGAAGCCGAATCAAAGGAATAATGGGTTGGGCTCAGTGGTGTTGGCATGTGAGCAACTGACTCGTTGGCAGGGTATGTATACTCGGTCTCCTCGTTGCAGGGGGAATCCGGGTAGTCGAGCAGGTGATCAGGCACATCTACCATCTCAATGGCAACATCAGTGACCGTTCGGGCTGGAGGGCCACAAACATGTGTCCTAGAAATGGCTGGACAGGAGACCACTGGTGTTACACTATTCAGGATCGGCCAGATGTTGTAGCTTGACATTTTCCACTGAGATGTATCTGTTCTCTTTGCGACCAGGAAGAGATAGTAAGATGACAGTTCGAGTACCCTTCAAGCCAAGGACTGGAACCGGTGCACGATAAGAGGGGCCAAATTCCTTTTTGTTCTCCACCTTCTCTCGGACTAGATCTCCAACCTATGGAAGCCAGGACCGGAATCTGCAGCGCAGCGTCTGTGGCTGAAGGTAAATGTTTGTTTGCAAGTTTGTCACGGGCTTCTTGTAAGTCCTGCAACATAGTAGAATGGTTATCTACATCAAAGATTGCGGATTGTGCCGCCATGTCTAGACCATCAAGGTCGGGCAGAAACATTTGGATGCCAAAGAGCATTTCGTATGGGGTCCGCCCACCCAGAGATGTTCTAGGGAGATTATTACGTGCACATTGTACGCTATACAAGTGGGCCAGCCAGTTCCTGCCAGTACCTAAGACTCTAGCTGTCAAGGATTGCTTTAAGTCACGGTTCATTCGTTCAACAATCGAATTGCCCTCAGGCCGATATAGAGACGAAAGTTTCACCCGCACCCCCAGTGACCCCATTGCGTCCTTGTACGCCTTAGAGGCGAACGCCGGACCTTGGTCAGAATGAAAGGTGCCACAGGCAAAAATTCCCACAAAGACACGCAAATCACTTATGACATTTCGAGCGTCAGCACTCCGTTGTGGCCAAACCCAGATGAAACGTGTGCACAAGTCTACTGCAACTAAGATGTATTTGTATGCAGTGTCAGAAGAAAATGGACCGCGGTGATCCAGGTAAACACATGCAAAAGGTCTGTTAGAAATGCAGAGCTGTGTTTGTGGTGGTCGTGTAACCGTTGAAGGCTTAATTTGCTGACAAACGTCACAAGAAAGCACATAAGTACGGGTCTGTTTGTATAAACCACGCCACCAGTAATGCTGCTGCAAGATGGAAACCGTCGCAGACACGCCAGCATGGGCCGAAGCCAAGCCTTCGTGTGCGGCCGTTATCAAGGAAGGTCTGCGGTCCGCGTTGGGAATCAGCCGATCACCAACGCCTGGAATTCTTACGTAAGGAACCTGTTCGGGACCTAATTGATAAGAGTATTTGGAAGGAAAACCCCGTGGGTAATTAGCACCTTTCCTTTGTTGCAGCAATAGCTGCCAAAATATCATTATCTATTTTAGTCATGGATCTTGTAACTGCTGCGACTGAGCACGTGGCTACTGCTGATTTGGCAGCTTCATCTGCCAAACCGTTACCGACAGCGTGTGCGCCCACATGCTGGTGGCCAAGAGTGTGAATCACCTGTGTGAGAGGCAAACGTTGTTTAAGATCTGCCACTCGAACCCAAAGCATCTTATGCTTAATTGTGCTGCCTTTTGCATCTCTATAGTCGTTTTGCGACCAAAAGAATAGATTGTCATTGAAAGATTGAACACAGTAGTAAGAATCGCATACAATAAGGGTTGTACCATCTGGATTTAAGAACTCAAGTGTGAGCACCAAAGCACGCAGCTTGGCCAATTGTGCAGTACTGTCTCCTAGTGCCTGTGTGTGCACTACAGTTGATTTGAACTCACCGTTCACCATTGTACGTGCAACAATAGCACATGCCGCTGAATAAGCATGCTTGGAACCCGTGGTCGGTTGTGCCGAACCATCGGTATAGATAATACATTCGTACTCCTCAAGCGGTAGCAATGACAGAGGAGGAGGATGAACAAATTCATACTGTAGAAACTCCTGTGTCTGAAGAGAGGAATCAAAGATAAAAGTGACATCCGGGGATGTTAGAGATGTAGCCCATTGTATCCAACGGGGGTGCAAAGCCTTAGAGTTCGGTACACTTGCCTTCGTCACCGCCTCAAGGGCAGGATATGGTGTTACCACCAAAATGCGTTTTCCCTGTGCCAGTGCGCGTTCCTTTAGAATCGCCATTTGCACTGCAGTCAAAACTTTCTCCACAGAGGAAAAGCGCATTTCTGCTGAAGTGTAAAGATGTGACTTGTATGCAATCGGTACTGTGTCTCCTTCGTTAAAGGTTAAATATGTGAAACCCACCGCTCCTTGAATGATTCTAATCACCAGGTTAGTGTGGTTATCACGAGTCAACAAGAATTTCGATTCAAGTAGATCTGACTGCAAAGATTGCAGTATAGAGGAATGCTCGGGAAGCCAGCATGACTTCGAAAAGGTAGGTTGTATCAAGGAATAAAGAGGCTTGATACGCTGGGCATATTCGGGAATGTAAGTACGCCCGAAGTTCAGAAAACCCAGTAAAGACTGAAGCTTCTTCAGGGTAGTAGGAGGGCACAAAAGTGCACATTTCTCCAAGAAATGGGGAGCTAAGCCCTTACCTTCATTGTTGAGCTCATAGACCAAAAACAAAACGGTAAATTCAGCAATGTGAGATTTGGCAAAATTAAATTTGTATCCTAAGACCGCAAATTCAAGAATAATGCGGGCCACGCGGGAAAGATGCGGCCATAATTCGTCGTCCATCAGATAGATATCGTCGATGTACGAACACGCACCTGGATCTATGCTGTCCAACAAAGAGACAACACGGGCGGCGAAGACACCCGGACTGTTCTTGTAGCCCATGGGTAAACGCCGGAATTTGAATTGTTTACCACCGGAAGTGAAAGCGCTCCATTGGCTGCACTCCGGGGACAAGTTGTGCGTGTAAAATCCATTGGATAGGTCAAGTGTTGTTTTATATTTTTTACGAACAAGACTGTCTACAAGCACAGAACTGTGGGTATTTTGCACCGCAAAGGTACAGCAATGAGACTTCAAATGTCGGTAATCCAAAACTAGGCGGTACGATCCATCGGGTTTAGAAACCACGAAAAGGGGATTATTCATTGGTGATACGCATGTTTCAATTACTCCTTGATATTCTAACTGTGTCAGAATGTCGGAAACAGGACCTTTAGCTTCCCGCTGGATGGGATATTGGGGTTGTGGCTGAGGCAGCGACTGCAAAGGAATATCATGGGGGGGAGTCTTCATCCCAGCCCGCGTGATTATGGTATAACGCCGGAGCCAAGGCCACAGCCCATTCAGCTGCGAGAGCCTCTACTTTGTCCTTGGGGACATGACAAGAAAAGCTCGGAAGGATTACCTCCTCCCCCCTATGTGCAGCAAGTACGAATGGGGACGGCCAATCCGCCTCTGCTAACAGAATATCATAAGAAGAGGTCAGATTCTCCCAAAAAATCCCCTTAATAACACGCTGTATATCACGTTCAATTTGAATGACAATATTATATAGTCTGTCAGGGGTTGCCACTCGGGTGTCAGCTGTCTCAACAGTAATGAATGTATCAGTTGCTGTCGCCTCCAAATGAGTACGTAGTGCCTCCCGCACTATGGTAACTTCCGCGGCGCTGTCTAGGAGCGTCACTGCCCACGTCCAATTCAGAAGTCTCGTTCTCACCATCTGTGGCATACCTCGCTGTTAAAGCTGCAACTTTCTTCTTCTGAAACTGTGGGCGAGAACGTGGAAATTCTTTTGCCTTCCCTCGGACTTGTTGTCGAGGTTAGTCTCGTCCCTGTGGAGCCTCACGACCCCTGCCTCTATCCTGGCGTTCTCCTCCACCTGTCTGGGAGTTCGATGGTGCCTGTGAAGAACGAGGAGAACGCGGATCAGGGACTTGAAATCTCTCTGGAGATTTAATTCTCACTCTATCGCGCAAATCATAAGTGCATTCAGAAGATTCGGAAACCGGGGATGCGCCACACGACCCTGGTTTTTTCTGTTGCTTACCCTCTTTCTTCAACCTCCAGTTATTTTTAGTAAAGAACGGTCTCTCATCTTTCTCAGATTGAGTTTTCTGTTGTGGCTGCGATTGAGTTTGCGTTTTAGCAAAAGGCTTAACTCCCAAACTATTGCGGCCAATGGTTTTATAAGCCTGTGCAATAATTTTCGGTAATTTGCGTGGCCTGTCCGGTTCTGGGACTAAAGCCAAAGCATTAGCTACTTGAAAGTTAACTGCATCGCCCTTGACGTTCACAAGGATTAAATCAGCTACTACATCGAACACTCCCACCAGTCTCATCCCTAATTCCACAGCCGCTTCAGGGCCATGCTCATCCTGTACTCGTTTAATTACAGAGGGGAGAACTGTCATGGAAGTAGTGCCGAAACACTTTGCATATACCGCTGCGAATACCTTGCCCCAGTTGTTGCATTCTGCCAACTCGGGAATTAAGTTAAAATCCTGTGTTTGTCCACAGGAGAAGTATTGGGAAAAACTGCCTCCAGCTGGTCACATTTTTCTGCAAGCCAATATGGCAAATCATCCTTATTTTGTGGGCGCTTGCCCATCACCGAATTAACCATGACGGGACTTATGGTTGCACCGCCCGGTCCAGCTGGATGCACCGCAACTCCAGGAGGGGCCCCCTGAACGTTGCCTGTAACATACTGTACTAAAGCTCTGTGAACGCATATCAAAGACGTATGTCATTCACGCAGTTCAGCAACCGCAATCTTCAAATAACGCGGATGTGGGGTTTACCTGGCCAAAACTGGCCAAGTGGCCCCTTCTATAGATAGGGGGCCTAAACGAACCGGTGTGACCGGATGTGGGAGGGCGCCATTAAACCAAATCCGGTGTTGCCATGCCGTAAGTGGTACTTTGAGAGCCTGATAAGGCCGATAAGCATTGGGTAGGGCAGTGATAGTGTACCCATGGAACAAATCGTCTGCTCCATCCACCGCCGGAAAAGTGACCCAAGAGTAAAACACCTCAAAGTGGCGGGCCGGGTCAGCCTGCACCACAAAGATGAGTGAGATACCAACGTCAGGCACTCCATAAGCCAGTAAATGAGCCCGGAGCGCAGCGCGGCTATGTGCCGGTATATTTATATCCGCCATTAAGACCAGAAATAAGCGACAACCTAATATGAGGCAGCACAATATAGGGTCTACTTAAACACCTTTTAACCCCTTCGATAAGAGGACGAGCTGACTCGTCATGGCACACAGTGGTCGTGTGCTCATGACGAGTCCAGCTCGTCATAAGACCACCCACGGGGAAGCGCTGACGCTCCCCGTGGGAATCCGATCGTTGTTTTTGGGGGAGGCAGGGAAGGGGCTTCCCTGCCTCCCCCGCCTCCCCATCAATGACGCCAGCGCGCGAGGCGCGCTGACGTCATTGAGGGTTTCTTTCTTCCCCGATGCGGTGGAAGCCATTTGCTTCCAGCGCGTCGGGGAAATCAGGTGAGTTTTGGCTCGTGGAGGGGGGGTTTGAATCAAAGAGGCATCGAGGAAAGGAAAGGGTTTTCTTTCCCCGATGCTCTTTAGTGCATTCCTGCTGCACGATCATGTGATTGTGCAGCAGGAATGCCCACTAGGCACCAGGGATGTTGTGTGTGTGTGTGTGGGGGGGGGCAGGTTTATCACCGGCTGGAGGGCCATTTGGACACCTCTCCAATCACCAGTTCTGTTTTCTGAGTAGTAAGGTGATGTATATCTAAGTGTGTCCTTCTGTGATTCGCCCTGTAAACATTAATCTTCTTCAGAGCATGCCGCTAAGAGAACCTACGTGTTGTTCATTGATGGGAAAGCTTTCATGAAGCTGGCTATTCAACACATGGTTTTGTCAACCTTGCATAAAATGTTTTAGACATTTCTGTGTCTCGAGTAGTTGGAGTTTGCTGCAGCCTCTGGTTATTGATGTGGGTTTGTGGTGGCATTGTGAACCACTTCTTGTCTCCTGAAAGCTTTCTTGGGCAGCTCATGGAGAGAGAGAGAGAGAGGAGAGAGAGAGAGGAGAGAGAGAGAGGAGAGAGAGAGGAGAGAGAGAGAGAGAGAGGAGAGAGAGAGAGACACACACTCACTGACTCCAGCACGCAAGGGTGAGGAACGTACAGGAAAAAGTACAAATTTACAATGAAGAGCGAACTTCCTAGAGGGGGCTCAGAGAGAAAGTATTAGTTCTGAAAGTGTCTTTGGAAGAGAAGAGATTTGAGGTCAGCTTTGAAGATCCTGGTAGAGGAGCTGGCATGGAGCAATGGGGGAAGCGAGTTCCAGATTCTCACCGCATTTCCTGAGAAGGATTGCGCCATCGATCTTTCCCTTTTTGAAGACGGGGGGGCTCAAGCAGAAGCTTTTCCGCATTGCGAGAAGGGCGAGAGCCACCGGACAATTTCAATTTATTTGCCTGTCGCGGGTACTTGGGCCTCCCACACAAGTGAGGCACCATTTTTATCGGGAGACCTGGGGGAACGCTGGGTGGTAGAAAATTTGTGTGAGCCCGGTGATGCCACACTTTCCCACACAAAAATGTGTGAAAAAAGTGATTTTGTTCTGGTAAAATTGAGGTTTGCAGGGGATTCTGGGTAAGGAAACGTTGGGGGATCCACGCAAGCCATACCTCCCTGGAAGCCCCCGGGTGTCTACTTTTCAGAAATGTGTGGGTTTGGTAGGTTACCCTAGATGGCCGACGAGCACAAGGCCAAAAACCCAGGTGACCCCCCTTGCAAAACCAGGTGGTTTTGAGATAGGCAATTTTGATGTCGCCTCACTACATTTTGGGCCCTTGCCTGTCGCGGGTACTTGGGCCTCCCACACAAGTGAGGCACCATTTTTATCGGGAGACCTGGGGGAACGCTGGGTGGTAGGAAATTTGTGTGATCCCGGTGATGCCACACTTTCCCACACAAAAATGTGTGAAAAAAAGTGATTTTTCTGGTAAAATTGAGGTTTGCAGGGGATTCTGGGTAAGGAAACGTTGGGGGATCCACGCAAGCCATACCTCCCTGGAAGCCCCCGGGTGTCTACGTTTCAGAAATGTGTGGGTTTGGTAGGTTTCCCTAGATGGCCGCCGAGCACGGGGCCAAAAACCCAGGTGACCCCCCTTGCAAAACCAGGTGGTTTTGAGATAGGCAATTTTGATGTTGCCTCACTACGTTTTGGGCCCTTGCCTGTCGCGGGTACTTGGGCCTCCCACACAAGTGAGGCACCATTTTTATCGGGAGACCTGGGGGAACGCTGGGTGGTAGGAAATTTGTGTGAGGCCAGTGATGCCACACTTTCCCACACAAAAATGTGTGAAAAAAGTGATTTTTTCTGGTAAAATTGAGGTTTGCAGGGGATTCTGGGTAAGGAAACGTTGGGGGATCCACGCAAGCCATACCTCCCTGGAAGCCCCCGGGTATCTACTTTTCAGAAATGTGTGGGTTTGGTAGGTTTCCCTAGATGGCCGCCGAGCACGGGGCCAAAGACCCAGGTGACCCCCCTTGCAAAACCAGGTGGTTTTAAGATAGGCAATTTTGATGTTGCCTCATTACGATTTGGGCCCTTGCCTGTCGCGGGTACTTGGGCCTCCCACACAAGTGAGGCACCATTTTTATCGGGAGACCTGGGGGAACGCTGGGTGGTAGGACATTTGTGTGAGGCCAGTGATGCCACACTTTTCCACACAAAAATGTGTGAAAAAAGTGATTTTTTCAGCTAAAATTGTAGTTTTCAGGGGATTCTGGGTAAGGAAACGTTGGGGGATCCACGCAAGCCATACCTCCCTGGAAGCCCCCGGGTGTCTACTTTTCAGAAATGTGTGAGTTTGGTAGGTTTCCCTAGATGGCCGCCGAGCACGGGGCCAAAGACCCAGGTGACCCCCTTTGCAAAACCAGGTGGGTTTGAGATAGGCAATTTTGATGTCGCCTCACTTTGTTTTGGGCCCTTGCCTGTCGCGGGTACTTGGGCCTCCCACACAAGTGAGGCACCATTTTTATTGGGAGACCTGGGGGAACGCTGGGTGGTAGGAAATTTGTGTGAGGCCAGTGATGCCACACTTTCCCACACAAAAATGTGTGAAAAAAGTGATTTTTTCAGCTAAAATTGAGGTTTGCAGGGGATTCTGGGTAAGGAAAGGTTGGTTGATTCATGCAAGCCATACCTCCCTGGAAGCCCCCGGGTGTCTACTTTTCAGAAATGTGTGTGTTTGGTAGGTTTCCCTAGGTGCCGGCAGAGCTAGCGTTCACAAACTACAGCTAGGCACTTTGCCAAAAAAGGGTCATTTTTCACTGCGAAATTGAGGTGTGACCACGTTGCGTTTTGCGCCGTTTCCTGTCGCAGGCACTAGGCCGACCCACACAAGTGAGGTACCATTTTTCTCGTAAGACTTTGGGGAACGCGGGGTGGGTGGAAATTTGTGGATCCACGCAGATTCCAGAACTTTCCACCACAGAAATGTGGGGAAAATGTGGGTTTTATGACAATTTTTTAGGTTTGCAAGGGATTCTGGGTAACAGAACCTGGTGGGAGGCAGTCAAGTCACCCCATCCTGGATTCTCCTGGGTATCCAGTTTTCAAAAATGTATAGGTTTGCTAGGTTTCCCTAGGTGCTGGCTGAGCTAGGGTTCAAAAACTACAGCTAGGCACTTTGCCAAAAAAGGGTCATTTTTCACTGCGAAATTGAGGTGTGACCACGCTTGCGTTTGCGCCGTTTCCTGTCGCAGGCACTAGGCCGACCCACACAAGTGAGGTACCATTTTTCTCGTAAGACTTTGGGGAATGCGGGGTGGGTAGAAATTTGTGGATCCAAGCAGATTCCAGAACTTTCCACCACAGAAATGTGGGGAAAATGTGTTTTTTGACAATTTTTTAGGTTTGCAAGGGATTCTGGGTAAGAGAACCTGGTGGGAGGCAGTCAAGTCACCCATCCTGGATTCCCTGGGTGTCTAGTTTTCAAAAATGTATAGGTTTGCTAGGTTTCCCTAGGTGCCGGCAGAGCTAGGGTTCAAAAACTACAGCTAGGCACTTTGCCAAAAAAGGGTCATTTTTCACTGCGAAATTGAGGTGTGACCACGTTGCGTTTTGCGCCGTTTCCTGTCGCAGGCACTAGGCCGACCCACACAAGTGAGGTACCATTTTTCTCGTAAGACTTTGGGGAATGCGGGGTGGGTAGAAATTTGTGGATCCAAGCAGATTCCAGAACTTTCCACCACAGAAATGTGGGGAAAATGTGTTTTTTTGACAATTTTTAGGTTTGCAAGGGATTCTGGGTAAGAGAACCTGGTGGGAGGCAGTCAAGTCACCCCATCCTGGATTCCCCTGGGTGTCTAGTTTTCAAAAATGTATAGGTTTGCTAGGTTTCCCTAGGTGCCGGCAGAGCTAGCGTTAAAAACTACAGCTAGGCACTTTGCCAAAAAAGGGTCATTTTTCACTGCGAAATTGAGGTGTGACCACGTTGCGCTTTACGCCGTTTCCTGTCGCAGGCACTAGGCCGACCCACACAAGTGAGGTACCATTTTTCTTGTAAGACTTTGGGGAATGCGGGGTGGGTGGAAATTTGTGGATCCACGCAGATTCCAGAACTTTCCACTACAGAAATGTGGGGAAAATGTGTTTTTTTGGACAATTGTTTAGGTTTGCAAGGGATTCTGGGTAACAGAACCTGGTGGGAGGCAGTCAAGTCACCCCATCCTGGATTCCCCTGGGTGTCTAGTTTTCAAAAATGTATAGGTTTGCTAGGTTTCCCTAGGTGCCGGCAGAGGTAGGGTTCAAAAACTACAGCTAGGCACTTTGCCAAAAAGGGTCATTTTTCACTGCGAAATTGAGGTGTGACCACGTTGCGTTTTGTGCCGTTTCCTGTCGCAGGCACTAGGCCGACCCACACAAGTGAGGTACCATTTTTCTCGTAAGACTTTGGGGAACGCGGGGTGGGCAGAAATTTGTGGATCCACGCAGATTCCAGAACTTTCCACCACAGAAATGTGGGGAAAATGTGTTTTTTTGGACAATTTTTTAGGTTTGCGAGGGATTCTGGGTAACAGAACCTGGTGGGAGGCAGTCAAGTCACCCCATCCTGGATTCCCCTGGGTGTCTAGTTTTAAAAAATGTATAGGTTTGCTACGTTTCCCTAGGTGCCGGCAGAGCTAGGGTTCAAAAACTACAGCTAGGCACTTTGCCAAAAAAGGGTCATTTTTCACTGCGAAATTGAGGTGTGACCACGTTGCGTTTTGCGCCGTTTCCGGTCGCAGGCACTAGGCCGACCCACACAAGTGAGATACCATTTTTCTTGTAAGACTTTGGGGAACGCGAGGTGGGTGGAAATTTGTGGATCCACGCATATTACAGAACTTTCCACCACAGAAATGTGGGGAAAATGTGTTTTTTTTTACAATTTGTTAGGTTTGCGAGGAATTCTGGGTAACGAAACCTGGTGGGAGGCAGTCAAGTCACCCCATCCTGGATTCCCCTGGGTGTCTAGTTTCCAAAAATGTATAGGTTTGCTAGGTTTCCCTAGGTGCCGGCAGAGCTAGGGTTCAAAAACTACAGCTAGGCACTTTGCAAAAAAAGGGTCATTTTTCACTGTGAAAATGTGGTGCGTACACATTGCGTTTTGCGCTGCTTCCTGTCGCGGGCCCTAGTTCTACCCACACAAGTGAGGTACCATTGTTTTCGGAAGACCTTGTGGAACGCGGGGTGGGTAGAATTTTGTGGATCCGCGCAGATTCCAGAACTTTCCACCACAGAAAAGTGAGGAAAATGTGTTTTTTTACCAATTTGTTAGGTTTGCAAGGGATTCTGGGTAACAGAACCTGGTGAGAGCCAGTCAAGTCACCCCGTCCTGAATTCCCCTGGGTGTCTAGTTTTCAAAAATGTATAGGTTTGCTAGGTTTCCCTAAGTGCCCGCAGAGCTAGGGTTCAAAAACTACAGCTAGGCACTTTGCAAAAAAAGGGTAATTTTTCATTGTGAAAATGGGGTACGTTGCATTTTGAGCCATTTCCTGTTGTGAGCACAAGGCCTACCCACACAAGTGAGGTACCATTTTTATCGGGAGACTTAGGGTAACATAGAATTGTAGAGCAACTGTTATTACCTATTGACTTTCGATGCATTTCTGCATTCCAAATGAAAGACAATGTGTAAGCAATAAGTCATTTTGAAAAATGACCTATAATTCTCATGCTAGTATGGGTACTCCCAATTTCGGAAATGTGCAAATATCTACTGTTTCTAAAATCTACATTTTGTTCCCATTTCAGAAATACATAGGTGTCTTTCATAACAATTTTACCATATATACATTTTCCCAAAATAATTGCCATATATCCGGTACATAATAAAAAACCATTGCAAGATGCTGCTCAGTTATTGGCTCTGTATTCATCGGGTTATTGGTGAACCTACAAGTCCTATATATCCCCACAACCAGAAAGGTCCAGCGGATATAACGGTATATTGCTTTCAAATAGCTGTCATAATTAGAAGAAGTTACAGGTGAAAACGTTGACACAAATGGCTGTTTTTTTCAACTACTTTTCAATTTGTCCTTCATTTAACTGTTAGTTTCTATAAGGAAAACTTTAAGGATCTACACAAATGACACCTTGCTGAATTCAGAATTTTGTCTACTTGTCAGAAATGTATGGCTTTTTAGGAGCCATTATTGGTTTCATACCCATTTCTACCATTAACTGGAAGGAGGTTGAAAGCACAAAAAATAGCAAAAATAGGCTATGTCCCAGAAAAATGCCAAAACTGTGTAAAAAAGTTGGTTTTCTGACAAAAATCTGCTTGTCCCTGAAAGCTGGGAAAGATGGTGATTTCAGCACCACAACCCCTTTTTTGATGCCCTTTGCAGGGAAAAAACAAGACGCTTTCATCTGTAGAGCTTTTTTCGCATTTTTCCCCCAAAAACAAAATTTTGCTGTATTTTGGCTAATTTCTGGGTCCCCTCCAGGGGAATCCACAAACCCTGGGTACCTTTACAATCCCCATGATGTTAGAAAAAAAGGACGCAAATTTGGCGTGGATACCTTATGTGGTCAAAAAGTTACAGGGGCCTAAGTGCGCACTACCCCAAATAGCCCAAAAAAGGCTTAGCACAGGGGGGGAAAAGGCCTAGCAGCGAAGGGGTTAATAACTTCAAGCTTGAAAGAACCTAAAAAAACGTCAATATAGGAGGTACCACCCTCACACACGTTTCCGGAAGCGTATGAGAAGGGTGTTGTGGACAAGCACAAGCACTACTCAAGCATCTCGCAGATAAGCAGCCCACTACGTTGGTGGCGCCATGTTGTAGGGATTCTGCACATAAGGTAAAAATATTGTCCTCTGGGATTGTTTTAATATACTGTTTCATTCGCACCTTCTTTCATATGCCAAGCTCTGACTCCACACACACACTCACCATTCATAAAGGTCACCGCTCAACTGGTAAAGATCATTACAAACAACTCGGACGGAAGTAGGGGCCGCCAGTTTGGTTACTCGACAAGAGCAAGGTATAATATGCTCTGAGGTGAAAAGGAACAGACGAAAGTTGCATGAGGAACAGACTTCTAAAGGATAAGCATTCCTTGTTACGAGCTTGAAATAATAAGCGCACATTTGAAAAACAAGCGGGTATACTTCATTATTGATTTTAACGAGCTCAAAACAAGCCAGATGCGTGTGATGGAATCATAAAACGGGGGACTGGCACAGCGCGCCTTAGTGGGCTCATCTAGGAGATTCATACCAATTAAAGAATTACCAAGCCTTATAGATGGATGGAAGAGCATAACAATTTTTATTAAGTACACTACAGAGTGAAACATCGTTCACCTGCCCATTTAATTTTTAAAGGACGGGAGTACATAATATAACGGACTTGATAAAGAAGGTGGAATGAGATTAAGCCTTCGAAACGCGTCGACGCCTTTTCTGTTGCCATAAATCCATCTATACGAATATCACCCTAGATATTGATGATATACAAGGCACCAGGGTATTTGTACATAAGTTTAACCGTGGATTATGGCGATTTATGACAAAGATTAATGTCTGTTTTTAACTCTCGTGTTATGATTTTTTGCAGTATTGTGAATGTGATTAATTGTTTTTAGTATTGTTTCATATTTTTCATGATGATGGTATGGACAAAAATGGTTTTAACTTGTAACTAAAACATTTTTTTTAAATTTTGTATAAAATAATAAATGGTTTTAATAAATTACAATCATTGCCTTATGAACAATAGGTGTTTGTGCCAATACATTGTAGCCACCAGTTGAGCGGTGACCTTTATGAATGGTGAGTGTGTGTGTGGAGTCAGAGCTTGGCATATGAAAGAAGGTGCGAATGAAACAGTATATTAAAACAATCCCAGAGGACAATATTTTTACCTTTTGTCTTAACCCTAGTCCTTTGGGTGTCCAAGGGTTCCTCTCTTTTTTTGAAAGGGGATTCTGCACATATACAGAGCTATGCACAGGATAATAGGACCTCGGAGTATAGTGGAGAACCAACCATGCACCTAAGTACCCACAATCCCAATCCGACTAGCTTTAGCGTCTCATTAGCAGCGGTGCTACCAATGATTAGACAACCCAGAACACGGTCTCTCTCTCTCTCTCTCTCTCTCAGGGCTCGCGGGAGCAAGAACACCCTTTCATAACTCACTCATACTTGTCCACAACGTGCGTAATAAGAGACACAGTATAGTTTAAAATGTTTATTTCAACTATCGTGCTCTAAGATACAGTACACGTGCCAGTACTATCAACATAATGCATAATGATAAAATAATAAGCATAGTTACAATTCCATAGAATACAAACGGGGAAAGCATTTCATAAGGCAGTGGATATAGGGCTAAATGACCTTACCACCCTCCCCGTGCTACTAACTAGTTTATTATAAAAATAAAAGAACTCTGGGCTTGGTCAGGCAGACCCTCATACCTCAATCTCTAGATGCAAGGTTTACATCATCAGACAAGAACAGCTCTTCTCTCTGGAAAGGTTTTTCTCCGAGTGGGTCAAACAGTGTGATCGCAATATTAAAAAGCACACAAATTTCTCCAGTGCAGCTGTACGTAGTGTTATGTCTAAGTGCGAGGGACTGGCCAGATCAGCAAGAACAAGGGACATTGTTTTTCGACCTTGTACATGTTGTGCAGACGAAACCCACAGGGAACAGGAGAAAAGGTGAAAGGCAGAAAGGCAGACAGTTCTAATATAGCCGGGCACAAGCAGAGGCTGGAAAAACAAAGTCACAAAGTAACGTGCGCAAAAAGGCATCATGGCAGGCAAGCCTAGGCCAACTTAGCAATGCAGACAATGAGGCCACAAACCACACGACAGCTGGACTGCATCAGTAGTGCTCAGGGGTTTGTAGCAGTGCATGTGTTAGTGCCTGGGTCATTGCATGAGTACATGGGTAGTGACTGGATGATTAGAGTACTGCAAGGAGAGTGCATGGTGAATTTATAAGTGCTTGTGTTTTGGCGCAGTGATTAGATAAGGACATGGAACTGGCTGGGTGATTGGAGGAGTGCATGGGTAGTGACAAGGAGATGGATGGACTGCATCAGTAGTGCTCAGGAGACTGTAGCAGTGCATGTGTTAGTGCCTGGGTCATTGCATAAGTACATGGGTAGTGAGTGGATGATTAGTAGGGGTGGGCAGAATTTTCGTAGGCGTGCTACGCAAATTATCGCAAAAATGTTAAAAATCTCCGCGAGCACGAGGAACTTTTGCGAAGACACAGAATTGCTTGTCCTGCCTGTTCGCGATGTGTTTTTGCGTGCTCATGGGCAAATATATCGCTAACTTGCCCATGCGGTCGCTAATGGGCCTGGCGAGCTTGTTTTTCACTTGTCCCGTCCGATCGCGATTGTTATTTCCGCTTCCGGGTCGCGTATTGCGTGCTCCCTCCCGTTCGCGATGAGTATTCCCTGTTCGGGAATGCGTATTACGTGTTAGCGACGCTTTGTGCGTGCGTGCAGGAGAACTATCGCGTGAACTTGCCCACGCGGTCACAATGGGTGCGGCCATCTTGTTTTTCACTCTATTGCTATGGTTCTGGCCCTGCTTTTCTATCATCCCTCTATCTTTGCAATCCTTTGTTTCTGTACACTTTTTAAAAATCTTTTTAATTTATTATGTATTTCTCTATTTTCCTGATTCTATATTTTGAATTTTTTCTACTTTTTGTGACTTTTTTACTACTTTTTCACTCTTTTTCTATAACTTGCTTTTTTCATTTCTTTTACCTACTTTTCGTATTCCTCCTTTTTCTTTTCCGCCCCCCGTGTCCCAGAACCATGCACAAGGGTGGGGGCAAGTCAAAGGGCAAGGCTGCTCGCAGCCGCAGCCGCGATCGCCTTCCCTGCGGTAGGCGGCACCCAAAAGGGGTGCAGGAACGGGCCATATTTGGTGAGGCGGAGGTGGCCGCACTTGTTTTTTTTGTGCAGCGCCACCTCCCCTTAACCCTAGCAGCAGGCGGCAGGCCTGGGTCCGGGTACGGGCTCCAGGAGCATCGGCAGCGGTGGGGAAAGGTGCGCCGGGCAGTGTTTCGCTGCTCTGGTGCCGGCGCACCAATAACCAGCTGATGCACCAGTGGTCCGATATCCTGGACCGGGAGCAGGACCTGCTGGACCTGCTAGGAGTGGAGGTCCCGGGGCTTAGTGAGTAGCTATTTAATATTACTACTTTGTGTTCTTCTGCTCTGTGTTATATATTGCGATATATTTTTTTCCCGAACAGCAAGAATGCTGCTGTTTACATTGCAGGTAAATTAAGTTTAAAAATCTTCTGTGATTGTTATGACACAGGTGCTCGGCGCTAGTAATCTTACTTGTTTGCAACTTTGCGCTCGCTTGGCATGATTATGTCAGAGTTTCCTTACTTTAGAGAACTTAAGTTAGGTAATTGTAGAGAGACTCTAGTCCTTCCTTTGTCCTCCTGCCACTAAACAGAGATAGTGGTGGATTGATAGGTTTAGTTACTCATTAGTAGGTAATTTTTTAGTGATCTGTGTGACGCATTCTCTGTCACGTCACGTCCGTGTTGCTGAGTGCTGCTTACCCCAGTCCTTAGTAGAACCTTTTGTAGTTTGTTTAGTGAGTGGTAATAGGCTTATCACTAGCAGAACATCAGCAGCAACCAACCAACAATTTGGTGTATGCTAAAATGTATGCATGTGTCCTCCATCTATGCATTTTTGAGGACTAAAATAAATGAAAATGCAGACTTAGTGAACAATTGGCCCGTCTGGAATAGGTGGCTAGGTCAGGTGGTACTTAGGCTTAGTTAGTATTCTGGAATCAGAATGGAACACTGGATTAGTGTGATAAATAAATAATAAGACGGACGGCGAATCCTGCAATAACAGTCAACCAGATTAGATAGGTCAAATTGTTGTAACCATAAATATTTGTTTCACTTTCACACCAATCATCCATGTTTGTCTCTTTCTTTCTTACATCTTTCATGACCAGCACCCAGGGGCAAGAAGACGTGGTTGGAGTCGGCGGGAGCTGGTGAAGATGCCCCCCAGGGCCAGGGACGCTCCTCTACCGAGGGCACTGCTGCTGGCCCCAGTAAGTACTGCTGTTGTTAATATTAATAATTATACTTCCCTAACTTTTACTGCACCTTATTTTTTCCGAACTATTATTTCGATTTCCTAATTCTATTTTTTACAAAATCTTCTTCGATCTAGACAATCTGTTTCTAAATTCTTGTTATCCCTGCCTCTAACTAGCGTACATTTTTTGACAGAGTCAGACAAAGCACATATACAGCAACATAGCATTTTACAAATCCTGGGGCATATTTACGTTCCATGGCGCATCCCTGCATATCAGCAGGGATGCGCCAGGGAAAATGCGTCACGCAAGTTTACCCTTGCGCCACGTCCGATGCGCCGCATTTACAATGCGGCGCATCGTGGTGCAGGATAAGCAGATGCGTGACGCATCTGCCGGCGGAAGGTTGGCGCAGTGCTGAAGTTATGTCGCGAGTGCGACGCAACTCCAGCACTGTTCCAACCTTCCCTATCCCTAACATGGTGCGTCAATCCTTACGCCTGCTTGAAGCAGGCGTAAGGATTTGACGCACCAGCGTCGGAAAAGTGACTGCGTGAAATCTTGTAGATTTCACTACGTCACTTTTCCGAGGCGTTCCTGCACCGGAACGCCCCCTGCGCCGGGTAGCGCCCACATGAAACCTGACGCAGGTTTCATGTGGCGCAGGGGTTTACTACGTGACGCATCTCCCTAGATGCGTCACGTTGTAAATATAGCGCAACGCGGCGCATGGTTTGCGTCGGCGCTGCGTCACATGCGTGACGCAACGGCGGCGCAAAAGTGGCGCAAGGGGCTTGTAAATATGCCCCTAAGTGACTAAATTAATGCACCGCTGTCAGTCATACCACTACACAGACATGTAGGTCTGCTGTGGTTGTTGTTGACTTGTTTACCTTTTTTATACCACTCATGAAACGCCCTGGCTTATTCCATCAATCATCTCCAATCCTACTGGGTGACTGCGAAGATATTATGTCACTGTGGTCATCATCATGGTGTTGTCCAACTCAGTGTGCGCAGTGTACAGATTGAGTCCCCTTTCAATATTCAAAATGCAATGGATCAGCCTGCAGGAGAAGTACAAATTTGTTATTAAAAAACAAGAATCGAAACATTGCCTTGAGATAGTTTTAGGGTGTAGATTAGATAATAGTACACAATGAATTAACTTCATGCACAACAAACAACAACAACACAAATCATTCAGTCAGCGTCCAATGCATGGCATCATTCATTACCTGTTCCTTCTCTTCTTCAGTTAATGGGCAGTCTCTCTCGGCTTGGAAAGGAGCTTATAGTAGTCATCATCATGTTCCACTTCTTTTGGAGGGACTCAACGAGGCAAGATTTTCTTTTTTCTTCTATTATGCTACATCCAATCATCCTCTGGCTTGAGGGCAATGGATTTAGGGCAATTCAGGAGGATGGAGGAGCAGGACTTGGAGGAGTGGACTGAAATGCAGACAGCTGAAACTCATATGGCAATAAAAATACTAGAAGGTGGTGGTGATGGATTTATTGTGATTTGAAGTTTCGAACCAGAAAGACAGACACACAAATAAAAGTAAATACGGGAGGAAGAAAGTAAGAAGTGCAAGCCTAATTTTCAGGGAAGTATAGCTCGTCCTCAAACTCTGGGGGTTCAACCGGAAGTAGGTAATCACCATCTAACACACTACTTCTGTTACCTGAGCCTCTGTCCTTAGCTTCCTCCATTGATTCATGTATTGGGTAATTTGGTGGTATAAAGTGCTGATTCATTTTGATCATGGTTAACCTCTCCACGTTTTTGGGTGAGAGACTGGTCCTTCTCACTGTTACAATGGAACCAGCAGCACTGAAAACATGTTCAGAAGAGACACTTGCGTCAGGGCAAGCCAGATAGTTTATCGCCAACCTGCTGAGCAGTGGCCATTGGCCCCTTTTCCCATACCAATACCGCAATGGGTTTTGATCAATGTACACCTCTGTTGGGTCATCCAGATAGGCCTGGACCATCCTCTCAATGTTCAGGGGTGCTACACTTTGTTCGGCCTCTTTTGTCTTTGCATAAGCACTGGACCTAGCAAGTCCTTGCTGTAAATACCAATCCTTTAACGATTTTACTGGGGCTGATGATCCGGTTCTTGCTGTTGTCGATAGTGTTGGTGAGTGTTCTGAGCCAAACGCACTGCCCTCAGGCTCCGAAGCTGAACTTGATGCCGGATGCCCTGCTGCAGTAGTTGTTGTGGGTTTATGTAGCAGGCTTTTAATTACCAGCCGTTCATTTTCCAAATTACTGGCTGCCTCAGCTATCCAGGTTTTGTACCGGGCAACATCCACTTCTGAAAAAGGAATTAATGTCTTACTGTTCAGTGCCAATTTGGATCGTGGATCCAGAATTGTGGCACAAATGTAATGTTCTTGTGACAAAATCTTATTTTGCACCCTTGTATTGTCAGCTAAGTGACGGGATAAGCTCTCCACCAACTCATATGCTTCTTTTTTTTCCACTACACCTTTGTACGCAACTGACACCTCCTTCAGCTTGCTCTAGCATGTGCAACAATGGGATAGCTTGTCCCGTAGTACAGTCCTCCTTGCTGACTTCACGTGTGAAGACCTCGAAAGGAAGAAGCATCTCTGTCAGGCAATTAACTAGGCACCATTGTTCCATCTGAAGGGTCATGCCTTTCACAGTAGCATCCCCTCTTCGCATGGCATATTCATTGATTAGTCTGTACTGCTCAAACAGACGGTCAAGCATGTAATAAGTTGAGTTCCAACGTGTTGCCACCTCCTGGATGAGTGGTTTGACTGGCATTCTATAGTCACGTTGAATGATCCTCAGCTGCTTCCGAGCTTTAAAAGAATGGCTGAAATGAGTGCATATTCTTCGGCAGGTGGTCAGTAAGTGCTGACTATGGCTTCTTTTTTCATAAAGTCTTGAACTATAATGTTAATGCAGTGCGCCAAACACGGGACCCTGAAATAGCAACCAAGCTCCATGGCCTTAAGTACATTACTGCCATTATCTGTGGCAACAAAACCAATCTTAAGCCCTCTTGGGCGCAACCATTCAAAGACCTTGCTGTGAAACTCTTCCAAAAAGTTTACAGCTGTATGAGATTTCTCCATGGCGAACATGGCTACAATTGCATGTTTCCGAGTAGCATTAAAAATCTCAGCTGTGTCAACAGCACCTACTTCAGATAGCTTATCTCTAACCCCCACAAAAGAGACCCAGTGTGCAGTGATGCACATGTAGTCAGTGGCTTGGCAACTGGTCCACATGTCTGTTGTCAGGTGGATATTGTGAACAGCACTCTGCTGCAAAGCTTGTCCAACCAATTCCAGCACATCGTGATGTAGTGCTGGAACAGCAACTCTGGCGAAATAGGACTGGCTTGGAACCTTCCATTTAGGGCGGATGGCTGACACAAATTCAAGGAAACCCACCCCTTCCACAAATGAAAAAGGGAGAAGGTCCAGCGCTAACATTTTAGCCAGCTTCGCATTGTACAACCGTGCCATTGGGTGGTTGCGTTGGTACTGCCCCTCCGACTTAAGCATGCTCTCAATGATAGGCTGGATTATTTTCCTTTGTGGTGCAGCTGTTTTCTTGAACCCAGTTAGGCTCAACGACGCACTTTTTTTCATTGCAGTACTCAGTTGCCTTGGTGTTTCAGTCTGACTCTTACTGCGGTGCCACTGAGATGTTGCTGAGGATGTGGGCGGTACCACTACACTGCTGGGGACAGGGCTAGAAATGTCTCCCTCATGTTCACCTTCCACCGCGATCATATCTTCCCCTAATTCTTCATCCCCAACAACAGCAATGGGTTCAGTTTTACTTTTTTCTAAGCAAAGTAGGGGAGCCTCCCACTGGATACTGTGGTGTATTTTGAGATGACTTATTTGGCCTGCGGTATCATAGTTTGTACCAAGCTTACCCCGCCTAACAGTCTGTCGACAAATTGAGCATATAGCAATGTTCTCCTCCTTACTGCTGACCGAAAAGAAGTCCCAAACTGGGGAGGAGAACTTTCTGGCGCTGCTGGATGTGCCACTTTCAATACCAGATGAACTGGAGGGTGGGCCTGGAATTTGACTCTGTGTAGTTACACTACAACTACCTACTGAGGTGGTGGTTGAGCTGGATGTAGGTCCCTGCCGGGCCTTTGCTAATGCAAATATGGAAGCTGGAGGTCGTGTTGGTGTTACCTGTGTTGGTGGTATCCATGCTACATCCCTCGGAGCGATTTTGGACAGGGTAATAATGTTGGTCTCCATCTCCTTTCGGCTGGGAGTGATGTTCGTGATGACTGGCTCGTCATCATCATCATCCCCCTCTTGTACATCAACCTCCATAACTCTAAGGCTTTCTGGAACCTTCCTTTTCATTAGCCTTGTCTATTGGCGTGCATCACTCTCAGACTGAGCTGGTGGCTTCCAAGTGGCATCTCGATCATCAGAAGCGGGGCTTGAAGAAGAAGATGATGGACTAACCCTCCTTTTCCTTGCTTGGAGTCTGGAAGACAATGGATCTTCTGAAACAGTGGCTTGCTCCTCTTTGTCTGCAGGAAGCTCGATTTCCTGAAATGCCCCTATTTCAGGAGGAACAACTACTATTGTGGGCTGTTGTTGTGGCTGTTCTTGCGGCTGTTCTTGCAGCTGCTGCTGTACTTGCGGCTGCTGCTATTCTGGCGGCTGCTGCTGTTCTTGCGTCTACTGCTGTTCTGGCGGCTGCTGCTGTTCTTACGGCTGCTGCTGTTCTTGTGGCTGCTGCTGCGCCTGCTGCTGCCCACTTATCTGCTGAGTTTCCGCCTGCGTTGTTTGGGTACTACTTTGCGATAATGACATTTCAACATCGCTGTTCGTTAGTAGACTGGCTACCTCTGCGACACTCATGGGCTTGGGCCTAGGTTGGTGGGGCTGGCCCGCTGTTGCAGAGGTGCTGCTCCCAGCTTGGTCCCCGGACAACGCTGCTGCAGGCATAATTTTTTTTTCTTCCCAAAAAACACCTGGGGCGGCACACCAGTCTTGGTAAGTGCCACTTCCTTTTTATGTTCCTTCTTCTCACTGGCAACTTTCTTGGTACTGGAGGACCTGTTACCTTTCTTTGGGCCCATCTTCTTCAGATGTCAGCAGGACGCAGGTCCACAAGTTGCAGAGATGTCTGTGGTCACACGTGGACGTGACATGGTGCGCACCTGGACTTCTGTCTGGCAGTACAACGGGTGATGATGACACCTCCTCCTCTATCTTTTTGTGCACCTAAAAGCAAAGAAGCCATGAGAAGAACATCAGTGAAATGTTGCATTTGCTGTTGTGGTTCAATTACTACTAGTACAAACAGACAAATAAAATATATAATTTAGTGTAGACATTTGTGAGACTTTGTCAACAAGGGCTTTCATGGTATACTGTGTACACTACACTCTCAGGAAGGATACGAAAGAGGAAGAACAACAACAAAAATACAAATGTAATGGAAGTGGACCCTGTTTGGCATTAAATTATTTGCTCATCACATCATTCAGGGAGCTGCTGCTGGCAAAGGGATGGATGGAAGCAGTAAGCCAAGAGGAAAACCATGCAGGCCTATATGGCAAAAGCAGCACACTTATATAACTCCCACCAGAAATAGCCACCAACCACATGGACACTCAAATCACAAGCAACAAGCAGGAGGCCTGGAAAACAATGAACTGAAACAGGCCTACAATAGCCAGGCAAAGGATGCATGCTAAACCACACTGTTTTGCCTTTAATGCAATAAAATGCAAAAATGAAAATCCACAGGGCTAAACAAAGTCTGCAAGGTACACAACAACACACCACACACAACAAAGGCATTTATTTAACACACACCCAAAAACAGAAATACCCCCAAAAAAAGACATTTTGCAATTCAATCAAATGCCATCCATGCCCCAAATGATGTTTACATTCAACAGAACACACAGAAACAGTTGTTTTCATGCACCCATGACTACCTCTGAGCCTACTGGATGAAAGGCCTATTGGCAGACTAGGCCACAAGCTTGCAGGCCTATGGCAAAAGCACACTGCCTGGCTTCAAAATGGCCACCAGCCACATGGCCAGGCCCACACAACTACAAGAAACTGAAGACAGACAATGCAGGCCTATTGCAAAAAACACACTGCCTGGCTTCAAAATGGCCACCAGCCACATGGCTAGGCACACACAACTACAAGAAACTTAAGACAGACAATGCAGGCCTATTGCAAAAATCACACTGCCTGGCTTCAAAATGGCCGCCAGCCACATGGCCAGGCCCACCACAACTACAAGAAACTGAAGACAGACAATCTATGAATGCAGGCCTATTGCAAAAAGCACACTGCCTGGCTTCAAAATGGCCACCAGCCTCATGGCCAGGCCCACAACAACAAGAAGCCTAGGCCACAAAGGAATAACATGCAGGCCTATATGGCAAAAGCAGCACACTAATAACTCCCACCAGAAATGGCCACCAGCCACATGGACACTCACAAATCGCAAGCAACAAGCAGGAGGCCTGGAAAACAATGTACTGACAAAAGGCCTATAATAGCCAGGCAAAGGATGCAGGCTAATTAAACCACACTGCTTTAACTTTAATGCAATAAAATGCAAAAACGAAAATCCACAGGGCTAAACAAGGTCTGCAAGGTACACAACAACATACCACACACAACAAAGGCATTTATTTAACACACACCCAAAAACAGAAATACCCCCAAAAATACACATTTTGCAATTCAATCCAATGCCATCCATGCCCTAAATGATGTTTGAAATAAATTCAACACACACCAAAGGAACAGTTGCTTCATCATGCACCCACCCATGACTAGCTCTTTGCCTACTGGCTACCCACAACAATTTAAAAAAAAATAATGATAAGTACCAAAATTGTAGTTGCAGCAACTGCAATGCCCCAATCAAACAAACAACAACACCAACTTACTTGTAAATTATCAAATCCAAAAGTCCTCAAATCCAATGATAATGATGCAGCAGACACAAAGAGTGATCCTTCCAGCTCAAAATCCAAAGGAAGAATGAGCAGGAGATGGACAAAGCACTGGGAGGACTCCTTGCACAGCCAAATGTTAATCTGAGGAGTTTTTTTCAACCAAATCATCATTTACAGAAGGTTTTATGCTGTTCGAGATATTATTCTTCTCCAGATTGAAAATTTTGCGTGTTCGGGATCGCGAACTTCCGCCGGATGTCGCGTCCAAATGACGTGTTTGTGCTCGCACGCTCTCTCTCGCGGTGGTGAATTATGTGTTCGCGATCGCACACTCTCGCGGTGTCCGATGGTGCGGTGAATGACGTGTTTGCGATCGCAAACTCTTGTGGGATAGCGCGACCGGCTACCAACATCTGGTGGCGCAAGCGAACGGATAGGAAAACACATCAGCGAACGCAGGGATCCCGGTAAGTCAACCGCGCGTGCGAGAACGCATTTTTAAAGCGCAAACAAGAAAAGAAAATCCGCTACGCTGCGGATCGCAGACATTTCGACATTTCCACGTTCTCCGCGGAACACGGAAATGCCTACATTTCGCAAATTCCGCGAGCGGAACGGAATTTGCCGCCCACCCTTACTAATCATTCAAATGTAAATGCTTAAACCATGAATCATACACAATTTATGTATAGTCAGAAATCACACTGATTGCACACTGGGTCACAGACTCACCTAATGCCATGAATCTGTTAAAATATGGACTTGTACATGCCCATGAAGTCATTGGCACTGTGACCAAGCCAAGAAGGGTAAATGGAAAACCTATGAAAATTGTTGGTTTTAGCCACAATTGCAGTGTGTCACGGGCCCCTCAAATGAGCGATGCATATAAAGATCCATTTTAGCTTATAAAAATCTAACTGCACACATGAATGCTCTAAACATACAACAATCACAGAAGAGTCTGCCCTTCATAATGATCATTCAAAAGACGTGTTAGCTGCATCATAACTGAATGGGTTACAGCCAATGGCTAAAAGTTATTGTTGTGTAGTCCCTATAAAACCTATATAGGATCTGCGCGTTTAGACAACATACACTGTAGGATTGGTGCCAGACTGATTCTAGGCACCCCTACTGGGTATGTTAGCCTGTATACCAGCTAGCCCACAGTGCCACTAGAAACCCCTCTTACCAAGGAGAGAATAGTTCTTGGCAACTATCGAACATGACAACCCTGATCTCTCAGGACCGTGGAAACAGTGTAATACTTTTTGCTCAGTCGCTCGTGCTCACTTTGTCTCAGAGAGATACACAGAATAAACGATATGGACATTTTTCAATAAGCATTTATTGAACAGTCGTCATTCTGGTGTAAAATAGATGTGCTGAAACAACCACTAGACAGAAACAGATATAAATGATTAGAAGCACTAGGAAAGTAAAAGGATGGTAGATTTCTACCATTATGCTAAATCCATGAATAAAGGCAGGTATATAGAACACATGAGAAAAACATGCGTACTCCTACGATGCAATCCTAACTAGATGTACCTAAGTGTACCTAGCATGTGTGTAGGTGTTAAGCCAAGAATCCCTCTAGGATAAAGTCAACCCCATTACCTGAAGTGAGAGATTGTGGGACCCCTTCTTGGTCTCGAGTTGGACACCCCGCAAGGGATGTTAGACCACTACGAGCTGAGGTATCTGCATGCAGGAGCCTCAGCATCTCGCATCAGTGTGTCGCCATGGAAGTCCTAGTTCTCCTCTGTCTATCTCAGCAATATTTGATGTTTATATACCCAAAGGTCTCCCCAGGGGTTCTACCTTGCTGTGCCATTGTCTGACTTAAGATGCTATTGGGAATGAACGTTATACCTAGTTATTATGCAGGTAATGATTGTCCTGCTGAGTTTCCAAGAATCCTCATGCATAATGTATGAGGCTTTCACTAGGGAAAATCCTGCGTTCTGAGTGCAGTGTTGTTTCTCGGTAAATGGTCAGTCCCCAAGAACTGTTATGTGTACAATGTAGGGGAGAATATAAGTGAAAGGTTAGGATGTTACCTGAGCCAATATTGGGGTAACTATATGGAATATAACACCCACTCCTCATCCGACTGGACGACATAATTAAATTCTAACGTACTACTAGTCTGTCTAGGCACTGGTACACAAACAACTACAATAAAAACAATAGTTTTGCTTAAAAAAATTTAAAACTCTAAAAAATGCTAAAAAAGAAAAATTGTCACTCAAGCAATAACTCTAATGTGTCCGTATATATAGTTCGAATGACTACAAGCATCAGAAAGCCATGCAGGTTATAATAAGTGTCAATTGTTTTGGAGTTCCAATTTGAGTTTGTTTAAAAAGAAGCCACATTTTTTCCCAACACACGACGAGCCAAATGTGTATGTGTCCTGGCTGGTAAACTCAACATTGCTGTTGCCCGCCTTTGCAGATGATGATCCATGTAACACTTCACAGATTACGTCAATTGAGCACATATGATCTTCTGTACTGCCTGCAGCCGATGCTGGGGCAGCCTGTGCGCCATCCAAGGCCTGGGTATTAATGGTGGAGGTGGTATACATTCCAACAGGAGCAGAGACTTCCTGTGGTGGCTCTAAGAATGCCGCCATCAACATGGGTATACGCAGGGGACACTGCAGAACATGGGCCGTTATCGGGCCCAGTAAAGCATCAAAGTCAGGTTGCGCAACTGATGGAAGTGTCAGACGGGGATACAACATGCATTCTTCTACGCAGAACAGGCATCGGAGAACAGGTAGGACACAGTCCATCCAGACTGGTCTAAATGACAGGAACCAAGTGGCGCTTAGTTCCCATAGGCGAGGTGTGCCCAGATGTTGTACCATGCGGTCACGGTATTTACGCTCCAGGAGTGCTTTTTCTATCTTCTTGGTGACTGGGAAGTACATTGCATAGCAGAAAAATTTAAATCAGGATACCGGCTAATAGGAACAGGATCAGCAGAAGTCCTCCAAAAATGCTTCCGAATATGGAGTGTATAAAGTTTGGTATAACTCTGAGGACCGTCTGAAAGGTGCTTAACAGTCCCGAACATATGGTCTTAAATAGTTGGACTATACCCATCGTATCAGACATGTTAAATATACGATTTACCATTTCTGTGAAATGGAAAGGGCAGTTCGTGCGTATGAGTGCCTGTATCTCAGCCGAGGACCTTGCGATCTGGAGATCAAAAGTCTCCCGGGCGAAGGTTATGGGCACGGTTTTCTGTAGAAGCATGGCTTTCATTCTGCTCAGAGTATCAAACCGTATAAAAAAAACATTCAATGAAGGCCATAGCGGTGCCTCCCTAACTGTGTGTGTCAGTGGAAACAATACTTGCATACAGCAAGTAACCCTGGAGCTCACGGTGATAATATATGCGATGCCCGGAAGCATCCCACAACAACCTTGATTGTTCAGCATCAAGTAACTCCCATTCAAAAGTAGCTTGAATACCGGGGTAATCACGACTGCTGGGGTACCTCTCAAGTGACAGGATAGGTTCACCACCGAACCATTACAGGCCTTGTGTAGAATAATATCCTGGCATATGAGAGATCCATTTAAAGCGTTCTCGCAGTTTGTACTGCTTAGAAACACTTCTAGATCCCCACTCCTGCATCGAAATCTGTACGGTAATTCCCAAGATTTCTTGATAAATTCCCTACCAATTTCTCCATATCTGCCTCCCTGTTGTTGTTCTAGGCAATACTGAAACTGGAAAGTTGTGACCGGTAGAGTTATATGGCCATTAATTAACCACTCTGTGGATGGCGATTCTGCCACAGTAAAAGGTAACTTGTCCAATTTTTCAATATGCAGCATTGTATATTATGCTCCTCTTTGTGCCATTGTTATCAGTTTTTGCGTCAGATTGTACGCAGAAAACAAAGACGTACTGTTGATAGAAAGCCAAGGCACGTAACCAGCGCACAATGATTGCAGCATCCAGCTTAGTAACGTAATAGAATGTAGTTGTTATTGCCCATGCTGTAATATGGACAAATCTTGTTCAAGTATATCAATAGCAGAAGATACAATGTTGCCTAGTGAATAAATCTTGGATGTTAACGTAGTCATACCATTGTCAACTACGGCCAATGCCTTCTCTAGGTTAATTCCATCTATTTCTCGAAGTCTCTCCGCTGCTTCTTGTTGGGAGATTTTACAGATTTCTTTATAGACAGCATATAAGAAACGTTTCTGACATGGCTTTCAGGGACCTAATAAAAATCCTGTAGGTCCACATCCTCTGTTAGTAAGGATAAGTGCTGTTTCACCTGGGGTAGTGTTGAGGTTTTTAGCCAATCGAAGCATAACTTCCCAACACTATTGATGTCACCACCCCTGGATGTTCTCTTTGTACATAGCGTGGGTCTGGCCTATGGATACTGAACCCTTCGGTGGTACCCTTGAATCTTCCTTGACATCTGTTTGTGTGTGTAGGCCAAACCAACCATCCCTTCTAATTGGGGTCTGTTCCATTGTATTGTCAAATGTCATCTATTATAGCCCCTTCTTGTGATGTAAACTTTTCCTCAGTATGTGATGGTGTTGGAATCCGACGTGTGTTCAAATACTTGTTCTTGGCTATTCCGAAACACAAAGTCCATTGCACAGTATCATTCAGAAATATCATCTTCTGAGGAATGAGGCATGCTCTAAATAGCACTTCTGTTCCCTGGACTTCCCAGTCTCTAGAACCCCAGACTGATTTTAAGTCTATAGTGTCCTTCCATAAGTCAAAACCTTGTTCAGACAGTTGGGTAATGAATGAAGCAGAATAAATCTGTTTGGTGTTAGTCAGCATATTTTTCTATGCAGATGTAGGTGCAATCTTATAATAGTATGAGGTCGGGTCTGAAATGTTAAACCATGAAAAATATGAAAATTTCTGTGCAAATGTTTTTGAACTACTTTTCGGTGGTGTAGGGCAATGTTCCTATTGGTGATATGTGAAAACATTTCTAGGGGTACTGGATTTTTGTAGAAAATGATGACCATAATGTTGATAACAATACATGGTGTTAAAGTCTGATGTGTCTTCTAACATTTCATTGCTAGAAAATGAAAATCAGACAACATGTTGTTTACAGTTTCAAAATAGGAATAGGAACTGCTGAAATATTCACATAGGACAAGTCTCTTTGTTTACGATGTGATGAAACATGAGGTTTCAGGATCAAGTTCCCTTTTGGTGCTGCAGAGCTTTGGTGCAGATAAGTTCCATTAATAAGTAAGCAGAAAACCCTTACTAAGCCTATCCAGAAAAGAAAGAAAAGTATACCAGTGATTATCCAAAGTTCTAGCCAAGGTGACACCAGGTATGTCTTTTTAAGGAAAATGAAGAAATCTTTGATTTGTTGTTGACGAGATATTGGGTCTGGCGTTGCTTCAGGTTTACTTAGATCCAAGGAAAAGGCATCAAAGCCGATGAAATAGCCAGATGCAGTTTACTCTATTTTTGGTAGCTCAGTAGGTTTTGTTGAACTTGTAGATGGCTATTCCTGAGGCATATTGATGTAGACATCAGTGTTAGGTCAAATTGAAATTTGTCTTTCATTTTGGTCTTGAATTCCTTGTTCAAGAGGAATGAATTCCATTGCATTGTTGCATAGTCCATCATTCCGTATAGGAGACGCTTCGAGCGTGATGAGCCTTTCTGTCTGAACTTTCTGTATGGTAGAGAGAGGAGTCCACTCGGTCTACTATTCAGTATTGGACACATAATGTGGTTTGATCAGATCAATGGAGATGAATCTCTTCTCTTTTTTTCCGGCAAGAGGCGGTAGCAGTATAGTTCTTGTTTCTTCAACGGCCAGGACAGGTACTGGCTTTCTGTAGAATGGCCCAAATTCTTTCTTGTCCACTATCTTTTCTCTGACCAGATCCCCGACTTTAGCGACCCAAACAGGTCTTGCCGTGACTGACTTGACTTCCCCAGTGGCTGTCCTTTTTACCTGCATGTTACTTCGTAGTGCTCTGGATTAATTGAGATCCTGTAAAACAGCCAAACATTTATTGATGTCAAAAGGTTTTTCATCCGCCACTGTGCCTTCACAATCGAGTTCAGGTACCCACATTCTCATCCGAAAAAGGACCTCGTAAGGAGTGAGACTCCCTAGAGAACTTCTTGGCATGTTGTTAATGGCTCGCTGTACTCCATACAAATGATTGACCCAACTGCCCCCCTCACCTAATACTCTGGCTGTTAAAGATTGCTTTAAGTCCCGGTTTTTCCTCTCCACAACCAAATTTCCCTCGGGATGGAACGGAGAGGAGAACCGCAATACAACACCCAAACTTCCCATGGCTTCCTTTTAAGCCCTAGAGCTGAATGCGGGGCCACGGTCAGAATGTAAAGTGCCAACTGCGTATTTCCCTATAAAGACTCGCAAATCTTTGATAACAGTTCGAGCATTGAGGCCATACCCATAGGAACCTCGAGCAGGAATCCACTGCCACCATGATGTACTTATAAGCCCCATTAGATTGTAAAGGGCTGCAATGGTCCAAATAGACACACACGAGTGGTCAGTCTGATCTTAATAATGGTATCTGCACAGGAAGAGCTACAGTGGAATCCTTCATCTGCTGGCAGATGTCGCACTTTAAGACATAATCTTTGGGCTGCTTTGTTAACCCTGGCCACCAGTAGCGTTGTTTCAGTAAAGAAAATGTTGCAGTAACTCCTGTGTGTGCAGAACCCAGACTCTCATGTGCAGCTAGTATTAACCCTAATCTGTGATCCATGTTTGGTATTACTCTATCCCTTGCTCACTTTGCCACTGGATTCAAGCAAGCCTGGCTGATGACGGCTGGAATGCCAGAAACCGGTCCTAGGATGCTTGTTTCCGGTCCAGGGAAGACATGGCTTGGCAGTTCGGGCTGGACTGTTCCCATGAGGCACAGGGTCAGACTGATTTGCATATGGCCATGTCTGAACTGGGGTGGTGGAGTGAGCTAAAGAATGATGATGGATTAAACCCAGATCAGTTGACTGGGGGTGAGTGTTTGATTGGCTCAAACGTTCCGTCCATCATCCCCTTTTGTATCGCTTTGTTCGCCCCTAAGTTGGCGGGGGTATGCCCAGACGTGGGTCCCTTGATCACTTTGCCACTGGATTCAAGCAAGCCTGGCTGATGACGGCTGGAATGCCAGAAACCGGTCCTAGGATGCTTGTTTCCGGTCCAGGGAAGACATGGCTTCGCAGTTCGGGCTGGACTGTTCCCATGAGGCACAGGGTCAGACTGATTTGCATATGGCCATGTCTGAACTGGGGTGGTGGAGTGAGCTAAAGAATGATGATGGATTAAACCCAGATCAGTTGACTGGGGGTGAGTGTTTGATTGGCTCAAACGTTCCGTCCATCATCCCCTTTTGTATCGCTTTGTTCGCCCTAAGTTGGCGGGGGTATGCCCAGACGTGGGTCCCTTGCTCACTTTGCCACTGGATTCAAGCAAGCCTGGCTGATGACGGCTGGAATGCCAGAAACCGGTCCTAGGATGCTTGTTTCCGGTCCAGGGAAGACATGGCTTGGCAGTTCGGGCTGGACTGTTCCCATGAGGCACAGGGTCAGACTGATTTGCATATGGCCATGTCTGAACTGGGGTGGTGGAGTGAGCTAAAGAATGATGATGGATTAAACCCAGATCAGTTGACTGGGGGTGAGTGTTTGATTGGCTCAAGCGTTCCGTCCATCATCCCCTTTTGTATCGCTTTGTTCGCCCTAAGTTGGCGGGGGTATGCCCAGACGTGGGTCCCTTGCTCACTTTGCCACTGGATTCAAGCAAGCCTGGCTGATGACGGCTGGAATGCCAGAAACCGGTCCTAGGATGCTTGTTTCCGGTCCAGGGAAGACATGGCTTGGCAGTTCGGGCTGGACTGTTCCCATGAGGCACAGGGTCAGACTGATTTGCATATGGCCATGTCTGAACTGGGGTGGTGGAGTGAGCTAAAGAATGATGATGGATTAAACCCAGATCAGTTGACTGGGGGTGAGTGTTTGATTGGCTCAAACGTTCCGTCCATCATCCCCTTTTGTATCGCTTTGTTCGCCCTAAGTTGGCGGGGGTATGCCCAGACGTGGGTCCCTTGCTCACTTTGCCACTGGATTCAAGCAAGCCTGGCTGATGACGGCTGGAATGCCAGAAACCGGTCCTAGGATGCTTGTTTCCGGTCCAGGAAGACATGGCTTGGCAGTTCGGGCTGGACTGTTCCCATGAGGCACAGGGTCAGACTGATTTGCATATGGCCATGTCTGAACTGGGGTGGTGGAGTGAGCTAAAGAATGATGATGGATTAAACCCAGATCAGTTGACTGGGGGTGAGTGTTTGATTGGCTCAAGCGTTCCGTCCATCATCCCTTTTGTATCGCTTTGTTCGCCCTAAGTTGGCGGGGGTATGCCCAGACGTGGGTCCCTTGCTCACTTTGCCACTGGATTCAAGCAAGCCTGGCTGATGACGGCTGGAATGCCAGAAACCGGTCCTAGGATGCTTGTTTCCGGTCCAGGGAAGACATGGCTTGGCAGTTCGGGCTGGACTGTTCCCATGAGGCACAGGGTCAGACTGATTTGCATATGGCCATGTCTGAACTGGGGTGGTGGAGTGAGCTAAAGAATGATGATGGATTAAACCCAGATCAGTTGACTGGGGGTGAGTGTTTGATTGGCTCAAACGTTCCGTCCATCATCCCCTTTTGTATCGCTTTGTTCGCCCTAAGTTGGCGGGGGTATGCCCAGACGTGGGTCCCTTGCTCACTTTGCCACTGGATTCAAGCAAGCCTGGCTGATGACGGCTGGAATGCCAGAAACCGGTCCTAGGATGCTTGTTTCCGGTCCAGGAAGACATGGCTTGGCAGTTCGGGCTGGACTGTTCCCATGAGGCACAGGGTCAGACTGATTTGCATATGGCCATGTCTGAACTGGGGTGGTGGAGTGAGCTAAAGAATGATGATGGATTAAACCCAGATCAGTTGACTGGGGGTGAGTGTTTGATTGGCTCAAACGTTCCGTCCATCATCCCCTTTTGTATCGCTTTGTTCGCCCTAAGTTGGCGGGGGTATGCCCAGACGTGGGTCCCTTGCTCACTTTGCCACTGGATTCAAGCAAGCCTGGCTGATGACGGCTGGAATGCCAGAAACCGGTCCTAGGATGCTTGTTTCCGGTCCAGGGAAGACATGGCTTGGCAGTTCGGGCTGGACTGTTCCCATGAGGCACAGGGTCAGACTGATTTGCATATGGCCATGTCTGAACTGGGGTGGTGGAGTGAGCTAAAGAATGATGATGGATTAAACCCAGATCAGTTGACTGGGGGTGAGTGTTTGATTGGCTCAAACGTTCCGTCCATCATCCCCTTTTGTATCGCTTTGTTCGCCCTAAGTTGGCGGGGGTATGCCCAGACGTGGGTCCCTTGCTCACTTTGCCACTGGATTCAAGCAAGCCTGGCTGATGACGGCTGGAATGCCAGAAACCGGTCCTAGGATGCTTGTTTCCGGTCCAGGGAAGACATGGCTTGGCAGTTCGGGCTGGACTGTTCCCATGAGGCACAGGGTCAGACTGATTTGCATATGGCCATGTCTGAACTGGGGTGGTGGAGTGAGCTAAAGAATGATGATGGATTAAACCCAGATCAGTTGACTGGGGGTGAGTGTTTGATTGGCTCAAACGTTCCGTCCATCATCCCCTTTGGTATTACTCTATCCCCCACTCCTGGAATTTGAGCAAATGGAACAGTATTTGCATCTAACTTGTAGGAGTACTTGAGTGGAAAACCTTTCGGCAATGCCTTATTGTCTTTGCGTGAAGCAATGGTAGCTACCATTATCTGTCCGTCTATTCTCGTTTTTGAATGAGTGATTGCAGCTGAGGAAGCAGTATGTATTGCCCCCTTTGTGGCTTCATCAGCCAATGAATTCCCTTCAACGTGAACGCTATCACATTGATGACTCAGCGTGTGTATCATGTAAGCTCTTGGTAGTGTGTTTTTTCATCTCAGCTACCTGTTCCCATAGCATTGTATGCTTAATTGTGCCACCTTTCGAGTCATTAAACCCATTTTGTCCCCAGTAGTGAAGATGTCCATTGTATGACTGGACACAGTTAAAAGAATCGCACATAATCAGTGTTGGGAATTCTCAATCCGTATTTATCAGAGCCAGTAATAGAGCTTTTAATTCTGTCAGCTGAGCCGTGCAGTCTCCTAGAGACTGCTTTTGTACAGTGCTTTTGGCTGGAACTTGCCGTCCTGCATACTACCTTTTACAATCGCACATATGTATTGTTGTTTACTTCCAATGGCCGGCTGAGCAGATCCATCAGTGTAAATTAAGTATTCATACTGATCTAGAGGCATTATTTCATTTGCGAGAGGATATTCTTGTTCATATTGCAGAAATGCTTGTGTTTTCAGACTTGGGTCGTATCTGTATTCTACATCTGTTGCAGTAGGAGAATTAGCCCATTGTATCCATCTCGAATGTAAGGCTTTAGCATTTGGAATGCTTGCCTTTGTAGCAACCTCTAATGCTGGTACCGGAGTCACAACAATTATTAATTTCCCCAGAGCCAGTGATCTTTCTTTCACTACAGCAGTCTGTACTGCTGTCAGAATTTTCTCTGTGGAAAACACATCTCAGCGTTCATGTATAAGTGTAATTTGTTTGCTATGGGTACTGTTTCACCTTCATTGTATGTTAGATAGGTGTACCCAGTTTGACCAGCAAATATACAGATCACCAGGTTGCTGGTATTTATGCGTGTCTGTAAGTTTTTAGACGCTATCATGTCAGCTTGAAGGGAATGAAGGATATCTGTGTGTTCCTTTTTCCATTGCCTAACTGAAAAATCAGGTCTTATGAGGTCGTAGAAAGGTGTAACCCTCTCTGGGTAATCCAAAATTTATGTTCTACCAAAATTCAGGAATCCCAGTATGGATTGGAAATTTTTCAATGATTTTGGAGGTTGGAGCAGCGTACACTTTTCTAAAATTTAGCTGCCAAGCTTTTTCCTTCACTTGAAAGCTCATATCCCAAAAATAGGACATTGAGGTGGGCTATTTTTGATTTTTTAGAGTTGAATTTGTAGCCCTCAGAGGCAAATCCCAAAATTATAGTGCTCACCATGGTCAAGTGCTCCTCAAGGTCATCATCCATCAGATAAATATCAGATAAAGATCATCTACGTAGGACAATACCTCCTTATCCAGATTCTGAAGTAACTCAGTTACCCTAGCTGAGCACAACCCCGGGCTGTTCTTATACCTCTGGGGGAGTCGACAAAATTGACGCTGGGACCCCAGCGCTGAGAATGCTGTCAAATATCTGCTCTCAGGCGCTATATTTAGGCAGAAAAATCCATTTGAGATATCTAGTGCTGTTGTGTATTTTTTCTGCACAATGTTATTCATCAATGCGGCATTGTGTGTGTTCTGTATCTCAAATGTTTTTGTGCAAGAGTTCAGATATCTGTAGTCTAAAATTAGACGATATGTATTGTCAGGTTTCATTCCAGGAAACAAAGGATTATTCATTGAAGAGGTGCAAGTTTCAATCACTCCCTGGTATTCAAGTTGATCTAAGATCTCCCTGACCTGTTTCTTAGCTTCTTATTTTATTGGATATTGTCTCTGTGGAGTTGGAGTAGATTTATTGGTATCACGTGGTGAGTTGACTCTTCATCCCACCCAACATGGTTGCGATATAGTGCTGGGGCAATGGCTACCGCCCACTCCCGTGCATATGTGTGTTTTAAATGTATGGGAACAAGGTCGAAAAATGCAGGAAAAATTACCCTTTCTCCCTTTGGGCAATCCATAACAATAGCAGGTGGCCAATCTCTTTCAGCTAACAGAATGTCATAGCCAAAAGTTAAGGGGCATATTAGCAAGACCCACGTTAAAATTATCGCCGTTTTAGCGGCAGGAAACTGCCGCTAAAACGGCAATAATGGGCTTGCTAATATGCGTTATGGAATTCCAATAGAAGCCCAGGTTAGATGTCCTGCACATCTAACCTGGGCTTCTATAGGAATTCTATAACGCATATTAGCAAGTCCATTATCGCCATTTTAGCGGCAGTTTCCTGCCGCTAAAACGGCGATAATTTTAACGTGGGTCTTGCTAATATGCCCCTAAGTTCTTCCAAAAAGACCTTTAATTTTTCTAGGCTTGTCCCCTCCATTTGTAGTTTTATCTCATGTAACCTATGTAGGACGCTCACCCTAGTAGCAGGTGTTTCCACCGTGATATGTTCATTCAGCTCCCCTGTCACCAGAAATTCCATCAGGTTCTGGCGTGCTATTGTGACTTCTGCTGCACTGTCTAGCATTGTCGGAGCCCATTCCCCGTTCTGTAGTTGAGTCCTCAGGATTCTGGGCATGTCTGATCTTAAGACCTGCTACTTTCTTCTATTTAAATTGAGGTTTTGATTTTGGTTTTTCTTCTTTCTTTGAAGTGTATTCAGGAGTGCATTGCATGTCTCAGTACGCTGTTCTTGTATGTGTTCTGACCATCCTTCCCTCTCTGAGTTTTTCGATGAACCCTGAGAGGAACGTCTATCACTGTCCTGATACCTGTCAGGTTTTTTAATGTTATCTCTATTCCTAAGTTTATACCTTCTTTCAGAGGGCTCCTGTTGAGGAGACCTACCTCTGGATTGAGATCTATTCTCTCTATTCTTTTGTTGTTTGTTATTATCCCATTTCTTCTTTGAAGAAGCAGGTGTTTGCTTGGTGTTATCCTTTTCAGGACCACCCATCAGTTGAGGTTTTACTGCTCTAGCTCCCAAACTATCTCTACCTAATTCTACATAAGCTGTTTCAATAATTTTGGGTAATTCACGTTCCTGTTGTAAAGGAGTAAAATCCCTCAGGCGTTGGCGTATTGCCACCGCTGCTGCCTCCCCTTTAATGTTTGCTAATATTAAAGATGATTACCTAGTAATGTCATCCCTAAGTTGAGAGCAGGTTCTGCTCCATATTCAGTCTGTATTTGTCTTAATACATCTGGGATTACTGCTAATGATGGGATACCATGAGTCCTGCTATAAATGGCAGTGAAGACTGTACCCCAAGATGGTACAATCCTCTAACTGGGGAGTTATCCCCATGGGCAAGCAGATTGTGAACATTCTGTGTTTTTCTTGTGGGCGGTGTGTGGAAATACTGCCTCTAGGTGTGTTATTTTCTGAGCTACCCAGAATGTCATTTATTCATGTTTAGTGGGCATCCTACCCATGACTGAATGTAACATTTGTGGTGTTATTTTAGTTGTTGATGTTTGAATTGGTCCTGTTGGTATAGCCGTGGCTGGCTGAAGTGGAAGTGTTCTCATTACAAACTGTGTCATGTTTCTGTAAAATCTTATTAGTTCCTTATGAATGTGTACGTAAGTCTCCTACTGGCATTGTGTCAATGTCAGGATGGGTGTATAGGCTGCTAGTACTGGCCATGTTGCTCCATCTCTTCTGAGCGGACCGAGTCTTACTTTATCTTTTGTATGGGGAAGGGCACCTTTAAACCTGTTTATATGCTCCTGGTAGGTGAGCGGAACTTCAATGTCCTCATACAGACAATATTCGTTCGGTATGTCATCTTCCATATAATAATGGAATGTGTTTGTTCGTGCATCTGCTTGTGGGAATTTAACCCATGAATAGAATACCTCTGTTCTATTTGATTTGTGCGCCTCAATAACAAACGTTACTGGCCCACCCCTAGCTGATAAACCATATGCTGCTAGTTTTAGGGTGATAAATGCAAAAACAACAGTTGATGGACAGAATGCAGAACAATGTCATACATTCACCCCAGTACATCAATCGTTTTTTTGCTCACCATGCCATTCCAGTTTGAACCCAGCCATATGCAAATCAGTCTTGACCCTGTGCCTCATGGGAACAGTCCAGCCCGAACTGCCAAGCCAGGTCCTCCCTGGACTGGAAACAAGCATCCTAGGACCGGTTTCAGGGTTTCACCCCTCTTCAGCCAGGATAGCTTGATTCCAGTGGCATGGAGAGCACGGGACCCACGTCTGGGCATACCCGTCCCACCCGGGGTGACAAATGCAATAACAACAGTTGATGGACAGAATGCAGAACAATATCATACATTCACCCCAGTACAGAGGTCTGGGCCTAAATCCATCGTTTTTTTTGCTCACCATGCCATTCCAGTTTGAACCCAGCCATTTGCAAATCAGTCTTGACCCTGTGCCTCATGGGAACAGTCCAGCCCGAACTGCCAAGCCAGGTCCTCCCTGGACTGGAAATAAGCATACTAGGACCGGTTTTGGGGTTTCACCCCTCTTCAGCCAGGATAGCTTGATTCCAGTGGCATGGAGAGCACGGGACCCAGGATGCTTGTTTCCGGTCCAGGGAGGACCTGGCCTGGCAGTTCGGTCTGGACTGTTCCCATGGTGCACAGCGTCAAGACTGATTTGCATATGGCTGGGTCCAAACTGGGGTGGCGTAGTGGGCAAAAGAACGATGAATTTAACCCAGATCTTTTGACTGGGGGAGAATGTTTGCATCGTCAGCATTCCGTCCATCATATGTTTGTTGTAACACTTTTCGCCCTAAGTGGGATGGGTATGCCCAGATGTGGGTCCCTTGCTCACTGCGCCACTGGATTCAAGCTAGCCTGGCTGAAGAAGGGTGACATACCCTGAAACCGGTCCCAGGATGCTTGTTTCCGGTCCAGGGAGGACCTGGCCTGGCAGTTCGGTCTGGACTGTTCCCATGGGGCACAGGGTCAAGACTGATTTGCATATGGATGGGTCCAAACTGGTGTGGCGTAGTGGGAAAAAGAACGATGGATTTAACCTAGATCTTTTGACTGGGGGAGAATGTTTGCATTGTCAGCATTCCGTCCATCATATGTTTGTTGTAACACTTTTCGCACTAAGTGGGATGGGTATGCCCAGACGTGGGTCCCTTGCTCACTGCACCACTGGATTCAAGATAGCCTGGCTGAAGAAGGGTGACATACCCTGACACCGGTCCCAGGATGCTTGTTTCCGGTCCAGGGAGGACCTGTCCTGGCAGTTCAGTCTGGACTGTTCCCATGGGGCACACGGTCAAGACTGATTTGCATATGGCTGGGTCCAAACTGGGGTGGCGTAGTGGGCAAAAGAACGATGGATTTAACCAAGATCTTTTGACTGGGGAGAATGTTTGCATTGTCAGCATTCCGTCCATCATATGTTTGTTGTAACGCTAGTTTTAGGGTGATGGCATTTCTAACATTCTCAGGAATTTTTATTGCATCTGCATCTTCTTCATCTTGGACTGTGATATGTAGTGCACGTACAACATCTTCCTGCTCAGTCATTGTGTTTAGTAAGAATAGTTTTTCAAGGGAACTGAGATAAGGTTTTATGCACAATAGGAAAAATGTGTCCTTCAAGCTTGATTAACCAACAGCGAATACTTAGGATTTTCCTACTCAGCTGCAGCGTATTTTTGTTCTCTCCCACTCCAGACGTCTCTGGGGAAATGTGAGTAGGGGTCTCTGAGAATTGCACGACTGAACTACTCAGATTTGACCGTTAAATAAGTACCCAACCAACGTTGGCAGCGCCATGTCGTGTAGTCTCCATAAAGCCTATATAGGATCTGCGCGTTTAGACAACATACACTTTATGATTGGTGACAGGCTGATTCTAGGCACCCCTACCGGGTATGTTAGCTTGTATTCCAGCTAGCTCACAGTGCCAATAGAAACCCCTCTTACCAAGGAGAGAATAGTTCTTGGTAACTATCGAACATGACAACCCTGATCTCTCAGGACCGTGGAAACAGTGTAATACTTTTTGCTTAGTCACTCGTGCTCACTTTGTCTCAGAGAGATACACAGAATAAACGATATGGACATTTTTCAATAGGCATTTATTAAACAGTCGTCATTCTAGTGTAAAATAGATGTGCTGAAACAACCACTAGACAGAAACATATATAAATGATTAGAAGCACTTTGAAAGTAAAAGGATGGCAGATTTCTACCATTATGGTAAAACCATGAATAGAGGCAGGTATATAAAATATATGACAATAAAATGCGTACTCCTACGATGCAATCCTAACTATATGTACCTAAGTGTACCTAGCATGTGTAATCCCTCTTGGATAAAGTCAACTCCATTACCTGAAGTGAGAGACTGTGGGATCCTGTCTTGGTCTCGAGTTGGACACCCCGCAAGGTATTCTTAGACCACTGCGAGCTGGAGTATCTGCATGCAGGAGCCTCAGCGTCTCACGTCAGTGTGTCGGCATGGAAGTCCTAGTTCTCCTCTGTCTATCTCAGCAAGATGTGATGTTTATATACCCAAAGGTCTCCCCAGGGGTTCTACCTTACTGTGCCATTGTCGGACTTGGGATAACGGCGGGAATTAACTTTATAAATAGTTATTATGCAGGAGATGGTAGTCCTGCTGAGTTTCCAAGAATCCTCATGCATAATGCACGAGGCTTTTACTAGGGAAAATCCCGCGTTCTGTGTGCAATGTAGGGGAGAATATAGGTGAAATGTTAGGCTGTTACCTAAGCCTATGTTGGGGTAAATATATGGAATATAACATTATTATGGTGATAGAGGTAGATGAGTTTTCAAAGGCTGCAGTAGCCGCATCTGAACCGATTCGGTCACAGCCATTGGCTGAAAGTTATTATGGTGATACACGCGGGTGAGTATTCAAAGGATGTGTTAGCCGCATCTGAACCTATTCAGTCACAGCCATAGGCTAAACGTTTTTATGGTGATAGATGCGGATGAGTATTCAAAGGACGCGGTAGCCGCATCCAAACTGAATCGGTCACAGCCATTGGATGTTAGTTGTTGTGGTGACATATGCGCAATTCGAATCCTATCATCATCGCATGGAAATCGACTTGGTAACATCCCATCGCCAATGTATCAAAGTCACTCGCGGTCCAATGAAGAGTTTTTGAACGACGCAGGAGGTGTGTTGTTTGCAAGCAACGAAATGCATTGGACCGATTCGTATAATGCGACAAACGCTAACCTCTCACTTTTGCTGAATGGATTTGAGACTGCCTCTGCTGTTTAGATATGTCTGTCAGTTCCCTAGAGACTTCACTTGCCTACCCTACCTGCATAATTCCTGCAACTCCCCATCTCTGCTGCTGCTGCTACCACATCCTCTAGGAGCTACCTATCATGGCACATACAGTGGACAGGGCCCCAGCTTTCAGTGAGGAGGAGAACCAGGCCCTATTGGACACCCTCCTGCCACTGTACAGCCAGCTGTATGGCAAACCAGAGTAGCAGGTGAGTAATGATCACACTGAATTTTCATTGGACATTTGCAATCACCACGCTATACTACTATTAGGAATCTCATTGGCAAGCATGCTAAATGTTATCTGTGACTTTAAAAGTGTGTAGATACCTGTTGTGGGCAGGTGCATGCTGTAGAAGTGTGTGTACTGGGGTGAACATATTATCACTGTTCTCATGGGACGGAGTCTCCATTGAACCCAGGACAACTGCACAGAATGCCATATACCTAGCCCTTAGACATTGTTGCCAAACTGACCATGAACATTGTGTACAGGTGTCTGACTCTGAAACATATTGCATGTGCACTAAGGTTCTGTCACCATGCCATCCTTAGAGGTCAAACCCCATGAGAAGGCAAAGATTTGGAGGACCATCGCCAAGAAGGTGCCCTCCATGTAGTTGGAGCTTTGGCACGTCGGTCATTGCTGCAAGAGGTGGCAGGACCTTTGTGGCTGGGCCAAGAAGATCTTAGAGGTCCAGCTGGGCCTGTCACATCCTGGCAAGTGGGGAGGGTGCCAAACTCTGACCCCCCCCACATCCTCCGCACTTTAGCGGTGGTCTTCCTTGACCTGGATGGGCTGTTGAAAGCCAGACAGCAGCAAGGAGGGGGTGAGTATGCCTCTTTTCACACACCTTTGTTAGACATGCATGTTATAGTACCTTAGCCTGCTGCCCCTTTTACTTGTTGTAAGTCAGCCAAACCCACTGATCCGTTTTGTAAGGTGCATATGCACAGGGATCAATTGATGCTCAGTTATGCCCCTTTCCTCAGGAATTTGTGAGTCAGTAATGTTCAGGGAAGTGACTGTAGTGGCATGCTCATGTGATCACCACCAATAACAGAAACATTTGCATGGAGATAAGCTTCTGGAGAAAGTAAATGCCCAACAGGTGCTGCACATTGACTAATGTATGACCTGTTCTCAGTGTGGTTTCCACAAATGTGTAAGGGATGTTACTATTGGAGCAAACAAGTGTGAATAGGCCATGCTATACATCCCTGAAGCAGGTGACATCAAGATTGAGGCACTGGTGAGTTTTCTTTGCTCATTGTGCTACTGTTAGCACCCAGCCATGCTGCTCTGTGGTATTAAATGCATCCCATGGGCCATTTACAGGTATGCTAACTCTAGGTCATCTGTCACACTGGCCTGTCACAAGATTGTGTGGAAGATTCCATTCACTCCTTTCAAATGAGTGAGTCCATGTGTCTGACTCTAACAGTGACAACACATGCCATTCACTAACAAACACAGGTGGTCACTGGGTAAAACATGGCTGAAAATGTGAGGTCTGATGTTAGATACACATTCACAACAGTTGCCATGTGTGTAAATGCTGTTGACCATACATACTTGGGGCTTTGTAAACTGTGTGTATGATGCATCACTGTCAGCCTGAGATGTGTAAAATAGGCATCATCTTGAAGTGAATCAACAAAATGAGATGGGAAAGAAGAGCAATTTAAGCTGTAGGAAGTGTGCAATATGTCTGATGGAAGTGAAGGACATTCATACTAGGGCCATACAAATGGGGACCTCTGCAGTCGGGAAAGGATTGGTACACAGTGTTCACTGGACTCATGAAGAATGGAGGTTCAGTACTGATAGGCTGTACCGACAGTGCACCCAGATGGGCCATTGGCATGGTGTACCACCAGAAGCATTGTGAAGATGCAGTTATTGGGCTTTGATGAGTATTGACCATTGTTCACATCTGAAAATGATGTTCTGTGTACAATGTGCACAACATTCTGATTCATCCTCATGACCCTGTGCATAGATGACACAAGACAGTAGGCCACGTGCCTTTCACCCTAGCTATGCCTACTACCTTTGTAAACCCTGAATCAAAGTCAGATGTGTGACCTGACAGTAGAGAACCTAAGTTACAGGACAAATGAGCGCAATCACTGTTATCTGTGTGACATGACTCATGCAATAAGTACACAAGCTGAAAGTTGGACAAGGATGTCATATGACCTGTGACATTCGAGCCAATGTTTTCAATTTGATGACTAGGGATTGCAGAATGGATTCCATATCTCAATTGATGTAGTTATTTGAACTGTGACGTTTTGCGATGTTACCTACGTGTCAAGTACATACAGATGACTTATGTGGATCTTTTTCATTTTTGTTCACAGCATCAGCACAGGCCAGCGGAGGAGACAGTGCCACAGGTGTAGGGGGAGCAGTTACCCAGCCTGGGTCCAGTGCTGATTCAGACATGGAGGCATCCACTGGCAGGGAGGATGAGGGGAGCCACACTGAGGAGTGGTCTACAACTCCATCTCCAGCATCCGAATACAAGTCAAGCTGCAGTGATGACTACTTGGTGGCAGAGGACACAGGAAATGATTCCTCAACATCAGAGTCCTCCACCACCACCACTCCCATCTCCATCCTCCCAGGCACAGTGTCCGTCGCCGGTCCCGTGCCAGGGGACCTGTCTCCTTTACACCAGGCATCTCACCCCCTGCCCCTGACTTTCCTGCTGCCCTCAGTGTGGAGGCAGTCGACATCCTGAAGCAAATCTCTGTGGGGCAGACATTGATGTTGAATGTCCTCCATGCCCATACAACTCTTTTAACACAAATGGTGTCATACATGGAGGGCATTCACTCAGACATGTCTGCCCTACAGAGATCAAATCAGGCACAGGCCTTCACACTGATGGCAGCAGTCCCTCCCCCTCCTTCCTCTTCCCCATCCACCGTCCCAACTACCCTCCCTGACTCAAGCACACGCAAACACACACATGAACACACATCAACAGCCACAAGCAGCACAGACACACAGCCACAAACCAAACCCACACACACTCACACTCAGTAGTCAGACAACACACTCACCGCCAGGGACATTCCACCAGATGACACACATGCATTCACAGACACTCTGTAGACCTCAAAACCCTCTACCTCCACAACATCTGCCTGTGCCTCTCCTGGTCCCCTCTCTGCCCAGAAACTCTTCCCCAGCGACTTTGTCCTCTTCCCTGCCGACCGCCTCAAACCAAATCACAAAAAGAAGAGGCAACCTACCACTGGCCCTGACATCTCAACCTGCCCCCAGCCCATGAAGAGGAAGAGCCCAAAGCACACCACCCATAAATCCCCCAGGTCTCCCAAGCCCAAACCCCCTCCACCAACCAATACTTCCCCAGCCCAGACCAGTACTTCCCGCCCCAAGAAACCCCCTCCTAATGAGTCAGAGTCCATCCCTATCCCTGTATTTTCCATTTACCACTACACCTTACCCAAGAAGCTCACGCCCAGCCACCCTTTATTGAGCACTCCCACTACAACTGTCCCCCCTCAGTCTGTTCCTACCACTGCAGTGGACCCAGCACCCCTCCGTCTGTTCCTACCACTGCAGTGGACCTAACACCCCCACAATCTGTTCCTACCAATGCAGTGGACCCAACATCCCCTCAGTCTGTTCATACCACTGCAGTGGACCCAACACCCCTTCAATCTGTTCCTACCACTGCAGTGGACCCAAAACCCCTACAGTCTGGCCCATCCACTGCAGTGGACCCGACACCCTCTCAAACTGGCCCATTCACTGCAGTGGGCCCACCCACCAACACTGATCCCATCCCTCTAAAATCCAAATCCAGTCCTCCCTAGTTCTGTCCCTTTGGTGCCTGGCATGCCCCTTAGATGCCCCTCCCAGTAGAGGTGACACCTTGCAGTCACAGTGCAGGCAAGAGTTAATGGGTATGTTGTATCACCCCATCCAAATTTGGACTTTTATGTACTGGCCATTGGCATAGCATTTGTTCTTATGAACTTGGTTACAACTTACACCATTCAGAATAAAGCATGTTTAAAGTTTTAAAATGCAGATTTCTGTGTTCCACAAATTGTTTATAAGTCAACTGTCATTCATGTACAATTATTGGTGTGAGTACTGCATGTGGTCCATGGGGTTTGTGACTTTTTACAGTATGTATTCAAGGTTTACTTGTCTACATTTTCTGAATGTCATCACCCACATACATTTTTGGCTATGAGGGTGACATGCAGTCGCCAACCTTTTAACCTTTTCCGTCAGAATTGCACATATGTCATACTGCCATGTGTCAACATAGTGCAAGTGTTGCAAAGTGCCACAGTTTAGGAGGAGCACACTGAATATGTTTGTGATGTGCAGAGAGTCACCTGTCTCATCAATACACCTGGCTACATATGGAGTTTGACTACATGGTAGTGACTTTGGACACACCCATGTACACAAAGTAATGGTACAATACTTATATGTGACTTGATAGTGGTGGATCCATGTCTGTGTCTTCTTTAAATCTAGTAGACTAGTGGCAATGACAACTTTGCCACAGGTGGCATGCCACTGTAGGCAATTTCCCTTCATGTTATGTTATCTTAAGTTATGTTAGATTATGTTTGTAGAGCCAAATCACCATAAGGTCTCTAAGCGCTTGCAATTTAAATCAGGAGGCCTGGAATCCCTTATTCCAGCTAGGCTCAGCACACAATAGGATGGACTTATCCAAAAGCTTCAGTGAACAAAATGGTCTTCAGTTTCCTCCTGAACAGGAGTAGGGTGGCTTCACTGCTCATACTTTCCGGTTCATGGTGGTGTACTCATCTGATACATTGCCTGAGCCCATGGTGAGTGTAAGGTGAGCAGTATTCTTACATCTTCAGACCCTGTTGCCCCATAGGACTTAACTTTCTGCTGAGATTCCTGTTTGTAAAGGTGTCTGTGGTTATAATAGTCTGGTGCTTTCTCAATCATATGTGAGTCAGGCATTCCTGCTTTGGTCTGGCTACATCATGTTGATGTTGTATTTTGTCTGTCCAAACTTGAATTTCATAGTTACTGCCACACATCATTCATAGTTGAGCATATGATTTGTGTGTAGTTTGTTGTTTGTGCATGACTGACAATGGTGTCCTTTAGAGCTATGTTTGATGCTGTTCCAAATCACACAGAGCTGAACTAGGGGGGGGGGCTGTGATGTCTGTTGGATTGCCCTGTGCTACATGTGGTAAGCCAAGTGGACAGTGAGTGCACAGAAGTGTTGTGTGTACGTCTGCCATGCTGATTCCACTGGAGCTAGTGTTACATACATGGTCTCAGTTGCCACACAAGGGAGTATGTGGAATTTAGGTTGTGAGGCCTAGCTGCATGTGTGTTTAGCAAGGTTAATGTTGCATGTGCTAAGCTGGCTCAAACAAGTATAGAGGTGAGAGTGACTGGTGTTTCCAACTTTGATATGGAGTGGAGACTCCTACATAATGGGGCCATGACAAATGTAGCAATTGTCAGAGAGTGTAAGGTATGGGTTAACGTAATGGGCAGTTCTTGTGTAGGTGTGGGGTGTGAATTAGTGTATTCAAGCTCATTACACTGGTTTAATCCTGTACAAGGTATGGTAGGAAAAGGTAGATGTGATAGGGGTATATCCAGCTAGACAAGGTTGGATTCTGGCAGGTGATGAGAGCTGTAGTCTGTGGCACTTTTGTGAGATATGACTGCAAAATGGCATTTTCAATATGTGTGGATAGTTGTTTATGTGCATTAACCAATGGGGTTATTGGATATGGCAGTCATATATGGATGTGACAGGGCCACAGTGAGACATGGTTAAACTAGTTATATGTGACAAAGTGGATTAGTGTAGGTACAAGGTATACACCAGTTGTGTAATTTAGGATGCTGAACAGTGAAATGTGAGGTGTTGAATAGTTGATATATGTTGTTTTTGCTTCTGTGTTTGCATGTGTTTTATAAATGTCAATCTGTAGAACTTAAGCAGAGTAGGGTGGGTGTGTGGAGAAATGTGAATGACTGAGGACACATCCATTGAGCAGTATCTTGTTGTGAGATGTGGTGATTTGTAAAGTGTGCATGTCAGAGTGGGTGGTGATGTTGCACATTGTGATTTGAGTGTAGTCCAAAACATTACTGAGGGTGCAACTGGTGATGAGCGTGGTCCTTTTGACATGTTAAGTTTTACGTCTGCTGAAGAGGCGGTACAGTACATTCTGTGTATGCCATGTATGTGAGAGTTGTTGTATACATAGTGATGAAGCGTGGTGCTGTGCAAGTAGGTGTGGGTGTGAGAAGGGCAGCACCAATGTGAGATAGTGAGAATCAGGTTTTGAAAGTTTGGGTACAAGGCTGTAGCTTGCGGGCAGATATGTTTTTCCATCTAGTTGCATCTGAGGGGGCCCATGACGTTCTTGTGTGTATGATAGTTTTAAAAGTTGAGCATGTACTTTGAGGTGGATTTGAGAGGGGTCATACCTACACAAGTAGAGTTCATGCAGCCAATAAGGTAATGTTGATATGTACATATGTGTCGATTTGGTGTATGTAAGTAGTCAAAAACAGTTGCCTGAGTAAATATGAAGATGTGGAATGTGTTGTCTGCAGCTTGCTGTCTACCCATGGATGTTCATGACTGATTGTTTTAATGGCCGCTTTGAGTAGTGTCATATGTAAGACCTATTGACCTCACCAGGAAAGTTGGCTCCATCTAGCCTTGCCTTATATGAGTTGTGTGTTGGCATATGTGGCGTTTCACCCTTTGTAGGTAGTTCTACTTAGTTATTGGTCATTCTTGCCCTTGAAACTGCCCTGGGATGGATGTGGTGATTGCTAAATTTGCTATGTCATGATTCCAGAACGTTAATGGCAGTCCATTCCTTAGAGGTGTACAGCCCCATCAATGTGAAAGTCATGGATATGTGTTTTTGTGCCACCTGGGGTAAGACTTCTCCAAAACGCATGCCCACACTTGCCAGTACACTACACATGCATGGTTATTGCAGGCATTCTGACTTTGAATGTCCGAGGTATAGGGACACTAAGGGAGATGGAATCATTGTGATGATATCTCTGGTTGTGCATAGGAAAACACATTGCACTGTAAGCAAACACACATTTGACACTGGAACAGTACAACCAGTCTCATAAGTGTTTGCATTCTCAAATTTCTGATAGCTCTGATCTTGTTTTGCAAGGGTAGCCCTTGTGTCTGTCCATGAGGGCTCACTTTGTCCCCATTAAATACTGCCTAGGGTCTGATGGTAATATGTATTTGTTGAAAGTCTCCTGGATGTTTGCATGGATTATTGGACAGTGTCTCAGTGCCAAATGTGGACAAAGCAGACTTCATTCTGCGCATATCTTTCGTCCTCACAAGATGTACCCATGTCCCCTGGCTTGAGGATGACTATGTCAATTGTGTTTCTGAGCCACAGATTGAGCCACCCCCCCAGCATCCTCACCGGTGCTGGCAGCTTATTTTACACAATGAGCTGTGCACTAGACACACCAACACTTTGTGGATCCTACGTCCTGAGACTCAGGCGTACTCCTTCTACTGTGCAGGACACAATCTGCACATTCAAAATGGGAATATTAATTTGCAGAACACACTACAGCCTGAGGAGCTAGATGCTGATTTACTGCAAATGACATTGTCCATAGATGAACCGTAGAGACATACAGATTGGGAATTGTGTGCAGCTGCACCAGTCCACACAAGGTGACTGTATCCTACATTATTGCTGGCCCATGCTTCTTTCGAATCCAGGATGGATTTTGTCTGCAGATATTTCCCTGACAACTGTGACAAAACCACTTCTGTGTTGTTTTATTTGGAGACACCAAAATCAGTATATAGTGGCTGGGTCTGTGGACATGTGTGTTGTCTGGCCCTATATCCTCTGGGCTTTACTGTACACAGATGCATCACAATGTCGTACTAATGTGAGTATATTGTATTTCTGTTGCCCTGCAATGCTTTAGTGTGTGTTTTGGTGGAGTCATGCATTCACTTTGAGATGCATATGTATGTGTGGTTATGGCAATTCCTGTTCCATCATCACATGTGTGTTTCCCCTAGTATTTAGCGTGCTAACTGTACCTACCTGATGAAGACATTCCCTCATTGTACATACACAACATGCTATGGACCCATGTTCGGATTGGGATCACAATGCTGCTCAGGCCCTCTGGAAGTACTTGGCACACAATCTGTGATCATCTCTTTTATTCTGGCCTCTGTGCTTTTACCTGTCAAGTGTTTTTTTTTTAAATAAGGCACACTGATGCTGATCAAGGGGGTGGTGTGTAGGTCAGAGTTTCCAGATGTGACTTGATTCTCTGCAAGGCCCCTACATACAATGCTAACTCCCTGCACCTACCATGACCTGAAAGTGATGGTCGTGTGTTGAGATGACACTACCTCTATCAAGGCAGGTAAGGCAGTGCACCAAGGTGGGTATGCTCCAAAGGCTGTCCCCCAGCCTCAATTTACAGCACAGATGGAGAGCTGCAAAAATTATTGCACCACATTGCAGTGGTGTGGTGGGGACTGTGTAAGTGAATCAGTCTCTTGGTGTGGTTAACGAAGGTCCCAAAACTGTGGCCCACTGGTGACCCTGGTGCACCAGCTCATCGACCAATGGCCAATTGGCAGCAGGGCCAAAACAAGGGTATGCTGAACACTCTGATTGTATTCAACACCCAGATGGCTCTATGGGCGTTGGCCCCCAGTTGTGTGTGCCAGCCCAGGCTGAGACAGCTTCCTCACAAACACATACAGTCCTTGAGCTGCTGCATGTGGCTGGTCTGTCTTGTTTGCGTATCAGCCCACCAGTAGTTCACAGCTTTTTAAGGGACCATTTAGGCTTTGTTTGTTTTTTAACAGTTCCTAGAGCACTTGCATCTCCACTCTGCCCATTCCTCAAATTTGCCAGTTACTTTTGCTGCAACAGTATGGGAATGCAATTCATGGAAAATTACATTTGTGTTTGTTTATTTAGACATTCCTGCAGCATGTACTCCACCTGTAGGTATTGAGGCACTTTGCATGCGCACCAGTTATATTGTTCACGTACACAATGCTAGGGGTATTTGCCCCCCAAATCCCAGATTTTCATCTACAAGAGTGTGGGTTTTGCCCCCCAAACCCAGTTTTCATCTACATGACTGTGGGTTTTGCCCTGCAAACCCCAGATTTTCATCTACATGAATGTGGGTTTGCCCCCAAACCCCAGATTGGCTCAACGTAGCTGTGGCTATTTGCCCCACAACCCACAATTTGCATGTACATTGCTGGGGTTATTTACCCCCAAATTCCCAGATTGGCTCAACATAGCTGTGGCTATTTGCCCCACTACCCACAATGTGCATGTACATTGCTGGGGGTATTTGCCCCCCAAACCCCAGATTGGCTCAACATAGCTGTGGCTATTTGCCAACAACCCACAATTTGCCTATACATTGCTGGGGGCCTTTGCCCCCAAACCCCAGATTGACACAACATTGGTGTGGCTATTTGCCCCTCAACCCACAATTTGCCTGTACATTGCTGGTGGTATTTACCCCCAAACCCCAGATTGGCTCAACATAGTTGGGCTAATTACCCCACAACCCACAATTTGCCTGTACATTGGTGGGAATATTGGCTTCTAGGCCCCCTATGCTGCCTTTTGTGGGGTAGTTATGTTATTGTGTATGGGTAGGTGTCTGACTTACCGTCTGCGATGACCAATTCAGTTGTGGTTGTAGTATTGCTCGTAGATGTAGAGTATAGGGATGGCATGATCGATCGGATACATGGCTGCACCGTCTCGTTTGCTGGATTTGTGTTATGGCGCGATTCTTTTTCCTTTACAATTATGATGATGATATATATATATATATATATTCACTGAAAAAACCATAGGTTTTAGGGACAGTTATAGTTAGTTGGACATTGCACTTGTACAAAACCCGTGAAATTCCCCTGTTATAGTTAGTTCAGCTAACTATAACTCGCGCCCATAATGCACTGCTGATGACGTCACATATTACATCACTCATGACATGGTCAGTGACATCACTGATGACATCACTGATGACATCTCAAATGACATCACTGATGACATCATCCAGTGACTGTGTTTCTGTAAAGTTTAAATATGTTTAATATATATAGGGAAAGGCGTATTGAAGAATGAGTGGGTGTATAAGTGTCTGAATGGATGATTTAGTACGTGAGTGACTGACTCTACAAGTGAGTGATTAAACGTATCTTACTGAATGCGTGGGTTAGTGACTAAACTGTGTGAATGTCTGTATCCGTCTGTTTGTTGGTGTGTAAGTGGATGCATGGATTTGCGAATAGCTACATGAGGGTCTATATGGGTTATTGATTGGTTCTCTGAGTATCTGTATGGCTGCCTGAGTGTTTGTGTGGGTGGGGTGTGTGTGACTCTGTACATAGATGTGTGAGTGGGTGATTCACTGGGTGCATGATTTCAAGAGTGCATCTGTGATGGACTGCTTGGGTGGGTGAGTGTGTGTATGGGTGTGTTAGTGAGTGAATGTATATCTCAGTGGTACATGTGCGAGTAACTACATATGTAAAAGGCAGTATATATGTGTGTTAGAGTATTTAAATGGCTATAAGTGAGAGTGTGTTATTGTGAGAGTGGCTGTATGGATGCGTGTGTGCTTGTATCAGTTATTGTATAAGAGCGTAAGAATGTGCTAGTATTTATATGAGTAAGTGAGCTGGTGTGTGTATAACTGTATAGGTGAGTAAATGGGTGTGTGATTAATTTTTTGCATGACTGACTAGGTGTGTGAGTACCTCTATGGATGAGTGGCGGTGTGTGAGTGTTTATATAGGTGTATGAGTGCATATGATAGTCCTGTACTGAGTGACTGTAAGTATGAGTGACTGTACAGGTGAGTGAGTGGATGTGTGTGTAGACCTAAGAATCAGTGAGTGGGTATGTAGTTTTTGGTGTTGGAGTGTCTATGGTTTTGAGAATGGCAGTCTGTAATTTAGAGTGGGTGTATCAAAAGTTATATTAGGGTGTGAGAAGATGCATGAAATTATCACATGGATGATGTCATCAGTGATGTCATTTGAGATGTCATCAGTGATGTCATCAGTGATGTCACTGACCATGTCATGAGTGATGTAATATGTGACGTCATCAGCAGTGCATTGCGGGCGCGAGTTATAGTTAGCTGAACTAACTATAACAGGAGAATTTCACGGGTTTTGTACGAGTGCAATGTCCAACTAACTATAACTGTCCCTAAAACCTATGGTTTTTTCAGTGAATTTCAAAGGTTTTTTAAATGCTAATTTCTAACTATAACGTGTCTGAAACCTATGGTTTTTTCAGTGAATTTCAAAGGTTTTTAAATGCTAATTTCTAACTATAACGTGCCTGAAACCTATGGTTTTTTCAGTGAATTTCAAAGGTTTTTTAAATGCTAATTTCTAACTATAACGTGCCTGAAACCTATGCTTTTTTCAGTGAATTTCAAAGGTTTTTAAATGCTAATTTCTAACTATAACGTGCCTGAAACCTATGATTTTTAAGTGAATTTCAAAGGTTTTTTAAATGCTAGTTTCTAACTATGCCAACAGAGGTAGGACATGTGAAGAAAGAAGAAAAAACGCACAGAAAGAAGCAAAAGATGTGCAGAAAGAACCAACAGAGGAGCAGAAAGAGGCCTTGTTGCAAAATCATCCTGTGCCCACAACTTTTTCAGACGGGTACTGGTGGTAACTGACTCTGACTAACCAGAGCCAGTGCGCGTTTGCACAGTGGTGAAGGGAGGGGGCCTGAGGTGACATGTGTGCAAACGCACCCCGTGGCGCGTTTTAAGTTGCGGGATTAAGTCCCCTTGAATCCTGAGGGTCCCAGGGGCTCAACTAGCCCCCAGGTACCTACAGTTAGGACCACAGAGCTGAGTTGCAGAGAGGCGTTCCTCTCTACAACGCACCTCTGTTGTGCTTACTGAAGGTACCTGGTGGGCTAGTTGGCCCCCAGGATTCAAAGGGAATTAACTCCCCAACTTAAAACGCACCACAGGGCTTGTTTGCGCACATGTCACCTGAGGCCCCGCCCCTCCCTTCACCACTGTGCAAACGCGCCCGTGGCACGTTTTAAGTTGGGGGATTAGGTCACCTTGAATCCTGAGAGTCCCTGGGGCCCAACTAGCCCACCAGGTACTTCCAGTAAGCACCACAGGCCTGCGTTGCAACGCCTGTAACAAATTGTGCAGTTGTGTTTAGGTAGTGAAGAGGGTCGTGCTGGGGGTAGTGTTTTAGGGTTTAGGGTAGTGCAGTGGTGTTTGTGTAGTGTAGGGGGTCATGCTGGGGGTAGATTTAGGGTTTAGGGTAGTGCAGTGGTGTTTGGGTAGTGTAGGGAGTCGTGCTGGGGGAGTGTTTTAGGGTTTAGGGTAGTACAGTGGTGTTTGGGTAGTGTAGGGGGTCGTGCTGGGGGTTAGTGTTTTAGGGTTTTAGGGTTTAGGGTAGTGCAGTGGTGTTTGGGTAGTGTAGGGGATACTGCTGGGGGTAGTGTTTTAGGGTTTAGGGTAGTGCAATGGTGTTTGGGTAGTGTAGGGGGTACTGCTGGGGGTAGTGTTTTAGGGTTTAGGGTAGTGCAGTGGTGTTTGGGTAGCGTAGGGGTACTGCTGGGGGTAGTGTTTTATGGTTTAGGGTAGTGCAGTGGTGTTTGGGTAGTGTAGGGGTTCGTGCTGGGGTAGTTTTTAGGGTTTAGGGTAGTGCAGTGGTGTTTGTGTAGTGTAGGAGGTCATGTTTTAGGGTTTAGGGTAGTGCAGTGGGCTTTGGGTAGTGTAGGGAGTCGTGCGGGGGTATTGTTTTAGAGTTTAGGGTAGTGCAGTGGTCTTTGGGTAGTGTAGGGGGTTGTGCGGGGTAGTGTTTTAGGGATTAGGGTAGTGCATTGGTATTTGGGTAGTGTAGCGGGTCATGCGGGGGTAGTGTTTTAGGGTTTAGGGCAGTGCAGTGGTGTTTAGGTAGTGTAGGGGGTCGTGCTGGGGGAGTGTTTTAGGGTTTAGGGCAGTGCAGTGGTGTTCGGGCAGTGTAGGAGGTCGTGCTGGGGGTGGTGTTTTAGGGTTTAGGGCAGTGCAGTGGTGTTCGGACAGTGTAGGGGGTCATGCTGGGGGTGGTGTTTCAGGGTTTAGGGCAGTGCAGAGGTGTTCGGGCAGTGTAGGGGTCGTGCAGGGGGTGGTGTTTCAGGGTTTAGGGCAGTGCAGTGGTGTTCGGGCAGTGTAGGGGGTCGTGCAGGGGTGGTGTTTCAGGGTTTAGGGCAGTGGTGTTCGGGCAGTGTAGGGGGTCATGCTGGGGGTGGTGTTTCAGGGTTTGGGGCAGTGCAGTGGTGTTCGAGCAGTAAAGGGGGTCGTTCTGGGGGTGGTGTTTCAGGGTTTAGGGCAGTGCAGTGGTGTTCCGGCAGTGTAGGGGGTCGTGCAGGGGTGGTGTTTCAGGGTTTAGTGCAGTGGTGTTCGGGCAGTGTAGGGGGTCGTGCTGGGGTGGTGTTTCAGGGTTTAGGGCAGTGCAGTGGTGTTCGGGCAGCGTAGGGTGTCGTGCTGAGGGGTGGTGTTTCAGGGTTTAGGGCAGTGCAGTAGTGTTTGGGCAGTGTAGGGGGTCGTGCTGGGGGAGTGTTTTAGGGTTTAGGGCAGTGCAGTGGTGTTCGGGTAGTGTAGGGGGTCGTGCTGGGGGAGTATTTTAGGGTTTAGGGTAGTGCAGTGGTGTTCGGGTAGTGTAGGGGTCATGCTGGGGGTAGTGTTCTAGGGTTTAGGGCAGTGCAGTGGTGTTCGGGCAGTGTAGGGGTCGTGCTGGGGGTGGTGTTTTAGGGTTTAGGGCAGTGCAGTGGTGTTCGGGCAGTGTAGGGGGTCGTCTTGGGGGTGGTGTTTCAGGGTTTAGGGCAGTGCAGTGGTGTTCGGGCAGTGTAGGGGGTTGTGCAGGGGGTGGTGTTTCAGGGTTTAGGGCAGTGCAGTGGTGTTCGGGCAGTGTAGGGGGTCGTGCAGGGGTGGTGTTTGAGGGTTTAGGGCAGTGGTGTTCCGGCACTGTAGGGGGCATGCTGGGGGTGGTGTTTCAGGGTTTAGGGCAGTGCAGTGGTGTTCGAGCAGTAAAGGGGGTCATACTGGGGTGGTGTTTCAGGGTTTAGGGCAGTGCAGTGGTGTTCGGGCAGTGTAGGGGGCGGTGCAGGGGTGGTGTTTCAGGGTTTAGGGCAGTGCAGTGGTGTTCGGGCAGTGTAGGGGGTGGTGCAGGGGGTGGTGTTTCAGGGTTTAGGGCAGTGCAGTGGTGTTCGGGCAGTGTAGGGGTCATGCAGGGGCTGGTGTTTCAGGGTTTAGGGCAGTGCAGTGGTGTTCGGGCAGTGTAGGGGGCGGTGCAGGGGTGGTGTTTCAGGGTTTAGGGCAGTGCAGTGGTGTTCGGGCAGTGTAGGGGGTCGTGCTGGGGCTGGTGTTTCAGGGTTTAGGGCAGTGCAGTGGTGTTCGGGCAGTGTAGGGGGTCGCGCTGGGGCTGGTGTTTCAGGGTTTAGGGCAGTGCAGTGGTGTTCGGGCAGTGTAGGGGGTCCTGCTGGGGCTGGTGTTTCAGGGTTTAGGTCAGTGCAGTGGTGTTCGGGCAGTGTAGGGGGTCTTGCTGGGGCTGGTGTTTCAGAGTCTAGGGCAATGCAGTGGTGTTCGGGCAGTGTAGGGGGTCTTGCTAGGGCTGGTGTTTCAGGGTTTAGGGCAGTGCAGTGGTGTTCGGGCAGTGTAGGGGGTCGTGCTGGGGGTGGTGTTTCAGGGTTTAGGGCAGTGCAGTGGTGTTCGGGCAGTGTAGGGGGTCGTGCTGGGGCTGGTGTTTCAGGGTTTAGGGCAGAGCAATGGTGCTCAGGCAGTGTAGGGGGTTGTGCTGGGGGTGATGTTTCAGGGTTTATGGCAGTGCAGTGGTATTAGGGCAGTGTAGGGTGTCGTGCTGAGGGGTGGTGTTTCAGGGTTTAGGGCAGTGCAGTAGTGTTTGGGCAGTGTACGGGGTCGTGCAGGGGGTGGTGTTTCAGGGTTTAGGGCAGTGCAGTGGTGTTCGGCCAGTGTAGGTAGTCTTGCTGGGGGTGGTGTTTCAGGGTTTAGGGCAGTGCATTAGTTTTCGGGCAGTGTAGGCGGTCGTGCTGGGGCTGGTGTTTCAGGGTTTAGGGCAGTGCAGTGGTGTTCGGGCAGTGTACGGGGTTGTGCTGGGGCTGGTGTTTCAGGGTTTAGGGCAGTGCAGTGGTGTGCGGGCATTGTAGGGGGTCTTGCTGGGGCTGGTGTTTCAGAGTCTAGGGCAATGCAGTGGTGTTCGGGCAGTGTAGGGGGTCTTGCTAGGGCTGGTGTTTCAGGGTTTAGGGCAGTGAAGTGGTGTTCGGGCAGTGTAGGGGGTCGTGCTGGGGGTGGTGTTTCAGGGTTTAGGGCAGTGCAGTGGTGTTCGGGCAGTGTAGGGGGTCGTGCTGGGGCTAGTGTTTCAGGGTTTAGGGCAGAGCAATGGTGCTCAGGCAGTGTAGGGGGTTGTGCTGGGGGTGATGTTTCAGGGTTTATGGCAGTGCAGTGGTATTAGGGCAGTGTAGGGGGTCGTGCTGGGGGTGGTGTTTCAGGGTTTAGGGCAGTGCAGTGGTGTTCCGGCAGTGTAGGGGTCGTGCAGGGGGTGGTGTTTCAGGGTTTAGTGCAGTGGTGTTCGTGCAGTGTAGGGGTCGTGCTGGGGTGGTGTTTCAGGGTTTAGGGCAGTGCAGTGGTGTTCGGGCAGTGTAGGGTGTCGTGCTGAGGGGTGGTGTTTCAGGGTTTAGGGCAGTGCAGTAGTGTTTGGGCAGTGTAGGGCGTCGTGCAGGGGGTGGTGTTTCAGGGTTTAGGGCAGTGCAGTGGTGTTCGGCCAGTGTAGGTAGTCTTGCTGGGGGTGGTGTTTCAGGGTTTAGGGCAGTGCATTAGTTTTCGGGCAGTGTAGGCGGTCGTGCTGGGGCTGGTGTTTCAGGGTTTAGGGCAGTGCAGTGGTGTTCGGGCAGTGTACGGGGTTGTGCTGGGGCTGGTGTTTCAGGGTTTAGGGCAGTGCAGTGGTGTGCGGGCAGTGTACGGGGTCATGCTGGGGCTGGTGTTTCAGGGTTTAGGGCAGTGCAGTGGTGTTCGGGCAGTGTAGGGGGTCTTGCTGGGGGTGGTGTTTCAGGGTTTAGGGCAGTGCAGTGGTGTTCGGGCAGTGTAGGGGGTCGTGCTGGGGCTGGTGTTTCAGGGTTTAGGGCAGTGCAGTGGTGTTCGGGCAGTGTAGGGGGTCGTGCTGGGGCTGGTGTTTCAGGGTTTTGGGCAGAGCAGTGGTGTTCGGGCAGTGTAGGGGGTCGTGCTGGGGGTGGTGTTTCAGGGTTTAGAGCAGTGCAGTGGTGTTCGGGCAGTGTAGGGGTCATGCTGGGGGTGGTGTTTCAGGGTTTTGGGCAGAGCAGTGGTGTTCGGGCAGTGTAGGGGGTCGTGCTGGGGGTGGTGTTTCAGGGTTTAGAGCAGTGCAGTGGTGTTCGGGCAGTGTAGGGGTCTTGCTGGGGGTGGTGTTTCAGGGTTTAGGGCAGTGCAGTGGTGTTCGGGCAGTCTAGAAGGTCTTGCTGGGGGTGGTGTTTCAGGGTTTAGGGCAGTGGTGTTCAGGCAGTGTAGGGGGTCTTGCTGGGGGTGATGTTTCAGGGTTTAGGGCAGTGCAGTGGTGTTCGGGCAGTGTAGGGGGTCTTGCTGGGGGTAGTGTTTCAGGGTTTAGGGCGGTGCAGTGGTGTTCGTGCAGTGTAGGGGGCCGTGCTGGGGGTGGTGTTTCAGGGTTTAGGGCAGTGCAGTAGTGTTCGGGCAGTGTAGGATGTCGTGCAGGGGGTGGTGTTTCAGGGTTTAGGGCAGTGCCGTGGTGTTCTGGCAGTGTAGGGGGTCATGCTGGTGGTGGTGTTTCAGGGTTTAGGGCAGTACAGTGGTGTTCGGGCAGTGTAGGGGGTCGTGCAGGGGGTGGTGTTTCAGGGTAGTGCAGTGGTGTTCGGGCAGTGTAGGGGGTCATGCTGGGGCTGGTGTTTCAGGGTTTAGGGCAGTGCAGTGGTGTTCGGGCAGTGTAGGGGGTCTTGCTGGGGGTGATGTTTCAGGGTTTAGGGCAGTGGTGTTCGGGCAATGTAGGGGGTCTTGCTGGGGGTGATGTTTCAGGGTTTAGGGCAGTGCAGTGGTGTTCGGGCAGTGTAGGGGGTCTTGCTGGGGGTAGTGTTTCAGGGTTTAGGGCAGTGCAGTGGTGTTTGTGCAGTATAGGGGTCGTGCTGGGGATGGTGTTTCTGGGTTTAGGGCAGTGCAGTAGTGTTCGAGCAGTGTAGGGGGTTGTGCAGGGGTGGTGTTTCAGGGTTTAGGGCAGTGCAGTGGTGTTCGGGCAGTGTAGGGGGTCGCGCTGGGGGTGGTGTTTCAGGGTTTAGGGCAGTGCAGTGGTGTTCGGGCAGTGTAGGGGGTCATGCACAGGGTGGTGTTTCAGGGTTTAGGCAGTGCAGTGGTGTTCGGGCAGTGTAGGGTGTTGTGCTGGGGCTGGTGTTTCAGGGTTCAGGGCAGTGCAGTGGTGTTCAGGCAGTGTAGGGGGTCGTGCTGAGGCTGGTGTTTCACGGTTTAGGGCAGTGCAGTGGTGTTCGGGCAGTATAGGGGGTCGTGCTGGGGCTGGTGTTTCAGGGTTTAGGGCAGTGCAGTGGTGTTCGGGCAGTGTAGGCGGTCGTGCTGGGGCTGGTGTTTCAGGGTTTAGGGCAGTGCAGTGGTGCTCGGGCAGTGTAGGGGGTCGTGCTGGGGGTGATGTTTCAGGGTTTAGGGTAGTGCAGTGGTTTTTGGGCAGTGTAGGGGGTCATGCAGGGGCTGGTGTTTCAAGGTTTAGGGCAGTGCAGTGGTGTTCGGGCAGTGTAGGGGGTCGTGCTGGGGCTGGTGTTTCAGGGTTTTGGGCAGAGCAGTGGTGTTCGGGCAGTTTAGGGGGTCATGCTGGGGGTAGTGTTTCAGGGTTTAGGGCAGTGCAGTGGTGTTCGGGCAGTGTAGGGGGTCGTGCTGGGGGTGGTGTTTCAGGGTTTAGGTCAGTGGTGTTCGGGCAGTGTAGGGGGTCTTGCTGGGGGTGATGTTTCAGGGTTGAGGGCAGTGCAGTGGTGTTCGGGCAGTGTAGGGGTCTTGCTGGGGGTAGTGTTTCAGGGTTTAGGGCAGTGCAGTGGTGTTCGGGCAGTGTAGGGGGTCATGCTGGGGGTGGTGTTTCAGGGTTTAGGGCAGTGCAGTGGTGTTCGGGCAGTGTAGGGGGTCGTGAAGGGGGTGGTGTTTCAGGGTTTAGGGCAGTGCAGTGGTGTTTGGGCAGTGTAGGGGGTCATGCAGGGGCTGGTGTTTCAGGGTTTAGGGCAGTGCAGTGGTGTTCGGGCAGTGTAGGGGGTCGTGCTGGGGGTAGTGTTTTAGGGTTTAGGGTAGTGCTGTGGTGCTTGTGTAGTGTAGGGGTTCGTGCTGGGGGTAGTGTTTTAGGGTTTAGGGTAGTGCAGTGGTGTTTGTGTAGTGTAGGGGGTCATGTTTTAGGGTAGTGCAGTGGTGTTTGGGTAGTGTAGGGGGTCGTGCTGGTGGTAGTGTTTTAGGATTTAGGTTAGTGCAGTGGTGTTTGGGTAGTGTAGGGGTCGTGCTGGGGGTAGTGTTTTAGGGTTTAGGATAGTGCAGTGGTGCTTGTGTAGTGTAGGGGGTCGTGCTGGGGGTAGTGTTTTAGGATTTAGGGTAGTGCAGTGGTGTTTGGGTAGTGTAGGGGGTCGTGCTGGTGGTAGTGTTTTAGGATTTAGGTTAGTGCAGTGGTGTTTGGGTAGTGTAGGGGGTCGTGCTGGGGGTAGTGTTTTAGGGTTTAAGGTAGTGCAGTGGTGTTTTTGTAGTGTAGGGGGTCATGTTTTAAGATGCAATGCTCCAATACTTGACCAGTCTGCACTACATAAAACTGCAAAAAAACTAAAAATAAAAAGTTTTTGTACACTTTTGTCATTGGGCTATATGTGGGCTACATCTGGGTAATATTTGTGCTACATTTGGGCTCTTTTTTCACTGGTGGCCATCTTGGAAGACTTCTTTGTTATGAAGTTTCCTAATTTCTTCATTTACTGCAGTCTTCTCAGTAGGAAATGCTTTCAGTTTTTTACTTTGATTCCATCAAGAAGTCATTCAGATGTGTCTCACATCTGCCATAAATTCAGAATGTTAGCACTCTAGTTGCTCATTAGATCACTGGAGTAAAGCTACTGCTCACCAGGGAGTTAACTGGTAGTCTGCTGCTGGTATTGAAAGTGATTGTTTCAGTCTGCATGTCAGAATTTTCTAATGAAATAGAAGAGGATATGAGATCTCACTTAAAACATGCCCTAATTTTTCTTTCTGCAGCACTAACCATAATTTCTATTTCAAAAAGAACCCCTCATTTTGTTCCTTTTTAAATTAAATGTTTTAAGTGTTACCGGTTTATTCCAATTAAGATGGCTTCAGGTGTGCCATACTTTTGTCATAAGTAAGGCTGTTAGCGCTCTAGTTGTTCTTTAGAACACTCTGGGAAGCTGCAGTAGAACACAAAGGCATCAACTGGCAGGCTGCTCCTGTTGAAATATAACAGGAAGATATTTGAGATCACACTTGAAATATGTCCTAATTTTTCTTTCTACAGCACTTACCATAATTTCTATGACAAAATGAACCCCCTCATTTTGTTCCTTTTTAAATTAAATGTTTTAAGTGTTACCAGTTTATTCCAATCAAGATGGCTTCAGGTGTGCCATACTTTTGTCATAAGTAAGGCTGTTAGCACTCTAGTTGTTCTTTAGAACACTCTGGGAAGCTGCAGTAGAACACAAAGGCATCAACTGGCAGGCTGCTCCTGTTGAAATATAACAGGAATATATTTGAGATCACACTTGAAACATGTCCTAATTTTTCTTTCTACAGCACTAACCATAATTTCTATGACAAAATGAACCCCATCATTTTGTTCCTTTTTAAATTAAATGTTTTAAGTGTTACCAGTTTATTCCAATCAAGATGGCTTCAGGTGTGCCATACTTTTATCATAGGTAAGGCTGTTAGCGCTCTAGTTGTTCTTTAGAACACTCTGGGAAGCTGGAGAGAACACAAAGGAATCAACTGACAGTCTCTGCCCTTGTTGGATGTACATGTTTTACTGAGAATGTCAGACTTCATTCTCACATGAGTGAGAAAGATAATGTGAATTTACAGAAAATATGCTCTCATTTTAGCTTCTGGAGCACCTTCCAAACCTCCATGGGACAAGCATGAGAAAATAGTGTTCTCTCAAACATGATTCATGATATCCCAGCAGAAGGTTTTTCACATGGTAAAATCACCTTAGAACACACCACAATTCCTGAAATTAGTATGGTACCATCAACAAATAAATTCTAATGTAACTAAAGCCTGTTATCACCCTTTATAGTTCTCCTTTTGGTGACCCTCAAAATCTTCTATTCACTACAATGCATTTCAATGAGGTACTATCATTTATATTGGTCCCAAGATGGCTGCCAGCAATTCCAGGATGAAGTGCTGACAGCCAATCAGATCTCACGATGACATGTGTGGTTAGGCTCCGCACAGATATATATGTGACTTTACTTTTGATTTTCTCAGGAACTACTGAACGGATTTACACCATTTAAGCAAAATGCACGACACTGAACCAAGGGCTACCTCTTTGCCAAATTTGGTGTAATTCCGTTCAGCAGTTCGGGCTGTAGCTGCGACTAAAGGTTCCTATGGAAAAATGAATGGGGAAAACGCGTTTTGGGACCCCCCTTTTTTCTCGGCCCACGCTTAACGTATCACCCCGAGACTTTCAGGATAGGAGCGGACCGGAGCACCCCAACAAGTTGGAAACTTTCGCGAAGATTCGTCAACCAGCGCCAACGTTATTTCAAATAGAATGTCGCGGATTTCCTATGGATAATAGGTTTTAACTATAACTATCTACTGGCGACCGCCAGTAGATTATATATATATATATATATATATATATATATATATATATATATATATATTGCTGGCTTCGCCACAAAGCATCCAATTCCCTCGGAAAAGACGAACGCAGACCCAAAGTTCCTAGTGCAAAGGTGATATATATATCCAGGAAATGACATAAAAACAGATGTAACAGTAGTGCCCCCTACCGTGAGAAAGGCTGTGCTGGCAGAAACGCGTTGGTGTGACAGACTGGCTCTGTAAATATATCACACTTTCCACGATTCCAGAGTGCGGCATCCTTTGTTCACAAATTTGATGTTGGCCATTGGTTCGGCCCAACGCCTGCACCCACTGTTGCGCGCTCCGGCAGGAACCACATTGTAGAAAAAATATATATATATTTATTACCTACTGGTGGTCGCCAGGAGGTAGTTATAGTTAGTACCTAGTTTCCATAGGAAAAGCGTTTTTGGGTTTGCCAATAACTTTGGCGCCATTTGCCGAATCTTCATGAAATTCTCAAAACTAATGTCAGCAGCTGTCTTGAAAGTTTCGGAGTGATCCGTCAAGCGGGGGCCGAGAAAAAGGGGGCTACCAAAATGCTTTTACTCTATGTTAATTTCCATAGGAAACGTTTGACGCAGCTACTGCCCAAACTGATAAACAGAATTACACCAAATTTGGCAGAAAGGTAGCTCTCGGTCCAGAAAGCACTCTTTTTGTTAAATGGAGTAAATCCGTTCAGTAGTTGCTGATAAATTTAAAGACTTCTCAGATATACAACTGTGGCCGTGGTGGATCCATGAACCCTCCTGATCTTGTGCCTGAGATCTGATTGGCTGCCAACACTTCAAACCAAGAAGTGTTGGCAGCCATCTTGTGACTCGATTGAACCTGAGTTAAGCAGGAACAGCTTTATTAACATGCTTCCTCAATCTGTGGACAGAACTGAGTTGACCACTTCCATTTCTGTCTTTGGCATATATTAGAGTACACAAAGACAGTGTGAGGGAAAAGTGACATTAGTTGTGCAAAGGTATCCTTCAAATCCTACTCCAGTCAGTGTGCCTAGGTCATTGCCACCACAGTGCACAATCATGAGGTCTGGGAATTGGAAATTCATAAAGGTTTTCACCAAAGGCAGCAATTGGTGCCACTTTAATCCTCTCTGCGCAAACCATTTAATATCTACGTTTTGCAAACCCAGGTGTTTGTCAATACCTCTGTCTCCAGCATACATTTTGCCCCAGAAAACAAAGCTGTGACCTACAAACCATACTGGAGGCATTTTGAAGGGATGTGTGCAAGGAATCAAAAGACATCTGTAGCTGAAAAAGTCAGTTGGTATAATGAGATTTACCTAAAATGGTGGACAGAATGTTGCTTAACAAAAAGCAAATAAGTCATTGGCTGTTTATTGGTTATGGAGAAAAGCTTGAAAGGTACAGTAGACTGGATAAGCTAGTTTTTAGAAAAGTCAACCACACCTGTTATTTGGATTTGGAAGGAGAAACATCCATTACAATGCATGCATTATGACGTAATGCATTTACAACGCAACTATTACAACGAATGTGCCCTTACAATGCATGATATTACAACTCATGCCATTACAACACATTTGCTATAAAACGCATGCTATTACATTGTGTTTTAGGGTAAGTGTTTAGGTAAGTACTTACATTTTAATGTTTACTTGTTTTTAATATTACTTTTATGTAATTTTTTATTTTTAAATATTAAAAAAATATTTGATAGCTTATGACACTTTTTGTCTTTTAGAGGATGCTAGCGAAATAGGGGTTTTGGGTGGGGAAGTGTATTAATACTTTGGTATTAATTTGTATACCCGAGTAGTAATTTATTTTACCTATATAACTAACTGTAAGTAATGTTAAATGTGTTTTTTTAAAAAGAGGGTGTGACACCTTCTCTGGCAAGGGATGCCATGGAAATAGTATTCTTGGGGGAAGTTTATTAATACTTCTGTATTAATGTTAACACCTAGGTATTATTTTATTTTACCATTAAAGTAAATTTTAAGCAATATCAAACTAATTTTAAATAACATTTAAGATGGTGTGACTCCTTTTTCTGGCATGGGATGCCAGGGTAATAGGGGTTTTGGGTGGCATAGGGTGTTCATTTTAATACCTGTTTATTCTTTTTTTTAACCTTTATTACAAATTGTAAACTAATTTTAAAATAAATGTAAACATATTTTCAAAGGGTTTCACACTTTTTCTTTGGCACAGGATGCCAGGAAAATAAGGATTTTGGGTGGGGGAGTGTATTAATACTTGGGTTTTAATTTTAATTCCATTGTAATAATTTGTTTACCTTTATTACTAATTTTAAACTAATTTCAAAATAAATTTAAAACAAGTTTCAGAGGGGTTGACAATTTTTCCCTTGAATGGGATGCTAGGAAAATAGGGTTTTTTGTGTTGGGAAGTGTATTAATACTCAGGAATTAATTTTAATACCCGAGTAGTAATTTGTTTTAGCTTTCAAATGAATCTTAAGTAATGTCAAATTAAATTGTAATACATTTAAGAGGGTATGACACCTTATCTCTATAAAGGGATGCCAGGGAAATAGGAGTATTGGGTGGGGGAGTGTATTAATATTCAGGTATTAATTTTAATACCAGGTATTCGTTTATTTAACATTTATTACTAATTTTAAACTAATTAAAAATGAATTAAAACATTATTTAAGAGGGTTTGACACCTTTTCTCTGGCACTGCATGCTAAGGAAATAGAGGTTTTACAAGAGGAAGCGTATTAATATGCGGGTATTAATTTTAAAATCCGGGTATTAATATAAATTACCTTTATACATGAAATGTAATGAAAATGTATTACAAAATAGAAAGAAATAGAAGAAAACATTTAGAGGGTGTGCCACATTTTCTCTGGCATGGGATGCCAGGGAAATAGGTGTTTTGATTGGGGAAGTGTTTTAAAACATTCATTTTAATACTTATTTAGTAATTTGAGATTATTTGAAATGTTATAAATTAATGTTTTAAATATTTAAAAAAATAATGATCATTTAATATTACGGATATAGTATTTTAACATATAGAAAAAGATGTTTAAGGAAGGAGACAGTAGTTCTTTAAAAATATAATTTAATATAAATTAGTTGATAAGTCATGAACTGAAAAACATAGCTAAAACCGGTTGTATGTACACAGCAACTTTTTCAAATTAAACATTATTATATATAGCAATTAAAATAACGTTTTTTTGAATTTTGTATTAGAAGAAAATACATGGGACACTTAAAAGTATTTATTATTAATACATTTCTATTTCTATTTAAAAAATATAAATATCTGACTTAGAATATTTTTAAATACATTTTTACACAGTTGTATTTATATATTACTTTAAAAAAATAAAACATTTTACAAAGTTGTACATTTATATTTTTCAAACTCATTTTTCTATTGATTTCCAATTGTATTCAATGGGTGAAATTGTCCTTTTTCCTTTTTAATTTTATGACGTACGCGGTTGAGCATTTATTTCTACAGTTGGTGGAGCGTTGTGGGAAAGATCGGAAGCAAGGAAGAGTTGTGGTCAGGTAAGACAAACTTTATTTATTTAATAAACATTGTGGCTGGCATTCTTTATTGTAAGGAGAGAGGAGGGAGGTAGTTAGATAGAGCTAAGTATTTAGATGTGTGTTTTTATGTTTTTAACAACAAATTTATTCCTATACAGGTATTAGTTTTACGCTCACGTCGGAGGGATTTTATTTTTACACTGTAGGTTTTAAAAAGAACTCTTTGCACAGAAGAATTATTATTTCTTTTAAACCAAGGTGTAAAATATAACTATGGGGTGATTACGATTGCGGACAGACTTGAGTTCGTCCGCCATTGTTTCCGTAAATGGGACCACCCGACATGCTGTCAGTGGTCCCATAGTAGGGTTTAGGATGTGACCGCCACCACGGAGGTCACAATGCCTATATTTTTCATTGCGGTGGGTGCTGCTGGCTGCAGCACCCGCAGCAATGTAAAAACCAGCACAAGTAACATTTCACTGCACTACATGGCAGGCACCTTGCGGTGCCTGCCACATGGTGCAAGGAAATGTAGGGGACCCACATGGGTGCCCCCACCCCCAGTGCCCAAAACTTGGGTGCAGGGGCAAAGGTGGGCCCACTATAGGTCCCCAATGTCCATCCCGCCAGCATTTTCATGGCAGCTGAACCCCCATGGAAAGGCTGGCGGGATGCACATCCTAATCAATACGGTGGTGGCACCGCCATCATTTTGGGGATGGGAAGGCCTCCCCGTAAACTGGCGGGCTCAAGGAGTCAGATGCATGGCGGTCGGAGTTTCCGACCACCACAGAACCGCCTGCCATCCTAATGTGGCGGGCGGTGAAAGGCCTTCTGATGGTGTTGAGACCGCCACCGACAGCCCGTCGGTGGCGGTCTTGCTGTGATCATAATGACCCCCAATATTTATTTTTTTACATTTTTGGTTGTGTTGCGATTTTTTTTTTAAAACAAACGTTTTCATGGATCTTCGAGCACATGGAATTTTGAAGCACATAGATGGCATGGATCGCCAGGAAGAAACTTTTGGACTATTTGGAGTATTTTTATTAATTTTTTTGCTATATGCTTGTTTTTGATGCATTTCAATGTTTAGATTTTTCACCCACCTTGAACAGGAAATAGATGGAAAGAGGATTGCAACGATGGATATGTTGTTGCATTTTTTGCCAATCTTTTTTACTTTTTCAGGATTTATTTTTGGGGATGCATTTTTTTAGTTTACACAGATTAATTTGCAGCATTTGAGTTGCAGATACAAATTGGTATGCCAATCTGTGACTTTTTTGATAGTTAGGCACATGCTTTGGATTGGATGTGGATTATGGTTGCACAGTTTGGATATTTGGGGAGCTGCTGACTCTCGCTGGACTTTGAATTTTTACAGAAGAACAAGAGTCGAATAAGGAAGACAACTGAAGGTAGGATCCCAGTTTTAAAAAAAAGTTTTCGAAAAAAATCTAATTACATTTAACTTAGATAGGATAGGTGTTGGAGATAGTTAGAAATGTAGTATGTGTGCAATATGTAGTCTTATGCCACCATCAACAACAACTGTTGGACATTTCTTTAGTTCTTTAGGGAATTTGAGAGTTCAGACTACCAGTCAATGATTGTGCTATTCTCATTTCTTAGAAAAGTTGCTCCTTATTCAAAATTTCCCAAAAATGATAAAAGTTTCAGTGTGGTTTTCTAATTGATTTATTGAAGGAGTTGTGCCATCCCTCTATAGAATTATTGGTTTTTGCCCCTCCCTCTTAGCAGATCGTGTAATAGTTTCATCACTTAACAGGAAACCTCGGATTCCTTCTACGACCCAACCTGCTTAGATGGCCAATCCAAGTGTCTTCGAAGTAATTTAGTAGGGTGCCCAATTTGTCTTTATTTGTAGTAAAATAGTCTAATTCAGCAATTGATGTGTAGTATTCATCCACACAGTCAGGAGGAACAAAGCACAATGCTGTTAGTTTTTTAAATTCAAATGGCAGTTTACTGTCTGATATGTAATCCTTAATTAAGGATGAGTTTTAAAACTTTCGCCAATATGCCTGTGAAAAGTGAAAAAAAGACTTGAATTTAGGTCTTGGGTTACATTTTAGTTATGATGTTAATCATTGATAATTATCACTTTTCTAGGACTTTTGTTTTGTGTTTTAGATTTTAGCACTGTTAATAATTCAGTGTATGTTGAGGATTGCTTATCAGGGAGTAAACAGTACACTACGGGAACTACAGTGTTATTAATGTAGGCATCAATAGTGTTTTATTGGGTAAATGGATGGGGTGTGGATTTAAACGTCCCATCTATCATCGAAATATCACTAGTCTCAACGTTTCATTAGTAACGGTGACAGTTAGTTCAGGAGGAATGTTAATATCAGAGTATGTTTGGGGTGTTACACGTTGAGGGTTACTTCGTAAAGTTGGGATTGTAGGCATACAACTTGCTACATACATAGGAATATGTTGTGATACCTTCCTTAAAACTGCGCCACAGGGTTCATTGGAGGTGGATGCCAGGTCGTTCATTTGATTTATGTTTTCTCTAACCTCAATCTCCATTGCAGAGTGGTTATGCTCTATTGTCCTTTCAACAGGGTCCCCTAGAGTAACCACTCTGAAAGTGCAATGGGATGAGTAATATTGCACACACCTCCAATAACTCCTGGTTTCAGTTAGTCTCTCCTTACAATAAAGGTAGCCAGCGTGTTTCAGGAGTCGGTTTCCCTTTTTGGGATTTGATATTAGTAGCTTGCCTTGCTGATGACACTTTAGAAATGTCTGAAAAAATAGAAAAAAAAATGTTTTTTTTACTTTTATGTTTTTGGTTAAACTTTTCACCAGGAATTTTTTTTTCTGTTAAAAATGTTTGATTATTGACATTTCGGAACAAAAACTGTCATATTATATTGCTGTTAATTATTACTTTTGTAATTACATACTCGTTTGAGTTTTTAACTTGTAAAAAATTGTTAATAGTCATTAAGTTTTCATTAGAGTTTTTGAAGAACATGTTCTTTGATAGATTCTTTGTTTTGGTTTTTGTTAGTTGTGACCTTGGTTTGAAGTTGATTCCTCTTTAAGAAAAAGAGTATTTTCATTTACTTTAGTTGAAATTCTTACCTTAGTACGGTTCTTTTGTTGGCTTGACCATGTTTTTGCTCTTATCAAACTGGTTCTTCTTTCTGGTTAATGTTGGGAAGTTATACAATAAAAAAGGTAACTTTTAAATGTTGGCGTTTGAGCACCTTTCTGTTTTGATCCAAAAATTGTTTTGGTTAATTTTTGTTGCAAGATTCATATTTTTGGCTATTTTTCCTGTGGAAGGCTTTCTTGTCGTCAAAGTACTGCTGGAGAATAGGTTGGCACTACAGAGTATTGTTTTCGGTGTGTTTTTGCTGTGCAAAATAATAAAAATAATTTTTGCTATTTGGATTTTTTTATTTTTTTATTTTCTTATAAAAAAAGTCATGAACACATTTTCTAAGGCAAGTAAATGTTTGAGATAAGCACCCTTTGGAGTTAGAATTGCAATTTTGTTCACCACCACTAACTAGCACCCTCCCTGATGTAAGCACTCTGCAGAGTAAGAAAAGTAATTTTGCTCCTATTTAGGGGCCGATTCCGATTCGGGCCGGAAAATGTACCGACCGACTTGGTACGGGAATTTAGTCCAACCGACACGTACCGGCGCCGTCCGACCCGGGTAGTACGATGAAATGCATGTGAATCACGACCGACTCGTACGGAACACAAAACGAACGACCGACCCGGACGGAAACAAGCCATCCGGCCGGGAAACCACGCGAATCGAACCGACCGACACGCACCAGGAATGAACCCGAACGAAACGTACCCGCGAACTCCGACCTGCGCAGTACGATGCAATGCGTGCAAAACCAGACCGACTCGCACGGAGCTCAAGCCGTATGACCGACACGCATACAAAAGCCAGCCGAAACAACACAAAACTCCGCGACCGACTCGTACGCCGCACATGAAACCTAGCTGAAACACAGCGGGAACGAGTCGGAGAAGATCGCATGACACAACTGCAGCATCCTACTCGGTCACAAGAACGTCTCCTACATGCACCAAAAATACAAAGGAAAAAATACAAAAAAAAGGGCCAAACAAGCAATCACAAAGCCAATAAATACAGGGGAAAAAAAAAATGGAACAAGGACACACCCCCAACTCCACCTAAATAAAGGCCACAGATCCCTACCATGATCCTTTGCAAATTCCGCTGACCTGCCAGCACAGAACACCATCAGACAGCAACCACAGACACACTCACAACTCATCCATCACACAAGCCACACACCATTAGCACCTCAACAAATAGCACCCTCACACACACCCAGCAAAACCTACACTCACCCACCCTCACTTGCACACACACACACATCAATCACCACCACCACCCATCACCATGCCCCCAAAGAAGAATCATAAGTTCCTAGATAGTGAATTGGAAGTCCTGGTAGACGAGATCCTCAGGGTAGAGCCACAGTTGTTTGGCACATTGGTCCAACAGACCCCCATGGCGCAGATAACCAAGATGTGGGAGAGGATAGTCGACAGGGTCAACGCACAATCACCATGTTTGCGCACAAAGGAAGACATCCAGAACAGGTGGTATGATGTGCGCAGGAGGGTCAGGGACCTACTAAAGAAGGATTACATCTTGAGTCAGCGCACCGGCAGTGGCCCTCCTGCCAAACCAGTATACCTCAGGCCTTGGGAGGAGAAGGTGTGGGCCATCCTACCACCAGTGAGCGTATATGGACTAACAAACATCCCAGAGCCTGGTGAGTACACAACTAATATACACAATATGGTGTGACAATACACACACATCACTGTCAAGGGGATAGTCAAACCATGCACCCTTAGCAAATCCACAGCAACCCAAACATAATCATCCCAAGATGTGAATGTTAGTCAGACAAACACAATACCTGCCATCTCATAGTGACATGTAACTATGTCATGACATGTACAAACCTAACAACAAATACAGCAAGGCAGTGGCACAAATATAACCAACAAACACTGTCAGATATTTTGCCACCACTAGAACACCACCTCACAGGGAAGCTCACTGAAAGGAAGGAATTCTGTGTATGCTGGTGAAGTCAGTGTAGCCAATAGCATGATGGGAGTTGTAGTCACAGATATTGGTCCCCCTCACAATTGGCCCATCAACACCACTCTGAACCATGCTCACATCACAGGGAGTGGAAAAAGACTGACAAGATGGCTGACACTGGGTACTGCTGTGGGGAGCACAAGGCCCTGCTGGGAACTGTGCAACAACCAACAGCAGGACACCACTGCCTGACATCCTGAAAGACAACTTGCACTCCCTGCAATGGAAGCACGTTCCATGGTGGGATATCTGGCAGGGTGGGAAGGAGGACTCACAGCACTGACCATAGTTACAAGCAGTTCTCCTCACACACACCCTCAACACTAACTCCACATAACCCACCTGGGAGAATGCAATGCCTCACACTCTAATTGAAGATCCCACAAAGAACCACCAACCTGGGTTATGCTGTGTGAAGCACAGGGACACTCTTTATTATTATTATTATTATTATTAAATTTATAAGGCGCACAGCTACCTGGAGGTTTCCCGGCGCACAGGACAGATTGCAGACAAATCGGAAGCTTTTTACTGGTTAAAAAGCCAGGTCTTCTGGCCTTTGCGGAAGCTTTTATGGCTAATTTCGTGGGGAAGGTAGTGAGTTCCACAACATTGGGGCCAGATACAAGAAAGAACGTCCGCCCATACGTGAAAGTTTAAATCTAGGAACTATAAAGTTAGCTTGGGATGCAGAGCGAAGTAGACGGGGCGGAAGATATATCTGGGCTAGGGAGCATAGGTAATGGGGTGCTGTACCTAGCTTAATCTTAATCTTAATCATATAGCATAAGGCCTTAAATTTAGTCCGTTGCTCGACCCTGAGCCAATGGAGATCACGTAAAGAGCCTGTGATGGAGGATGTTGTCGATACCTGACAAAGTAGCCTGGCCGCAGAATTCTGCACCACCTGTAGCTTACGTACTAATTCCCTATTTGCTCCTAGATAAAGGACGTTGCCATAATCAAGCCTCGACATGATTAGGGCCTGGATGATTGTTCTTTGAGTAGATTCAGGCATCATCCATAATATCTTACGGAGCCATTTGAGAATAGTGAAGCAGATAGAAGTGGTCTTCGCTACTTGCTGTTTCATAGTCAGCTGATCGTCAATCACTATGCCCAAATTACGTACAGTTTGTACAGGTTTAGAAAGTTTACCCATTTCAGGCGGCCAGTGATGCGGGCCCCAAAGATCTTTATCCTTCCCCATGATCAAAACCTCAGTTTTTCCTCCATTTAGCTTTAACCAGTTAGTGTGCATCCAGTTGGCAATTTTATACAGCCCTAACTGTAGGGATGAAACACTGGATTTGTCATTGGCGGATAGTGAAAAGAGAAGCTGGATGTCTTCCGCATAAGAGAAGATTGACAACCCAGCTTCTTCCGCGATGGTAGCTAAAGGGCTGACATAAAGATTGAATAGCATAGGACTAAGCTCTTGGGACTTGTAGCCAAAGAACCGCCAGGACAACACTCTCAGCCATCCTGTCAGCACAGGCACACTACCCCACAGGGAAGCAGAGTCAAAAGGAAGGAAGTATGGGCATGCTGGGAAGGGGGTGTAGGCAATCGCATGATGGGAGTGGTAGTCACAGCTCAACATCCCCCACCCACATGGCCCAGCAAGCTAGCACTGAAGCATGCACACCTCACAGGGAGTGAAAAGCCACTTCAAAGATGTCTGATACTGGCCTCAGCTGTGGGGAGCACAATGCCCTGCTGGGAACTAGGCACCAACAAACAGGACCACATTGTCAGCCATCTTGCCATTGCTGACACACTGACACAGAGTGAAGTCCACTCAAAAGGAAGGAAGTATGGGCATGCTGGGAAGGGGGGTGTAGGCAATAGCATGATGGGAGTTGGAGTCACAGATATTGGTCACCCACACAGTTGGCCCATCAACACCACCCTGAACCATGCTCACATCACAGGGAGTGGAAAAGGACTGACAAGATGGCTGACACTGGGTACTGCTGTTGGGAGCCCAAGGCCCTGCTGGGAACTGGGCAACAACAAACAACAGGACCACACTGTCAGCCATCTTGCCATTGCTGTCACACTCACACACAGTGAAGTCCACTCAAAAGGAAGGAAGTATGGGCATGCTGGGAAGGGGGGTGTAGGCAATAGCATGATGGGAGTGGTAGTCACAGCTCAACATCCCCCACCCCCATGGCCCAGCAAGCTAGCACTGAAGCATGCACACCGCACAGGGAGTGAAAAGCCACTTCAAAGATGTCTGACACTGGCCTCAGCTGTGGGGAGCACAAGGCCCTGCTGGCAACTGGGCACCAACAAACAACAGGACCACATTGTCAGCCATCTTGCCATTGCTGTCACACTCACACACAGTGAAGTCCACTCAAAAGGAAGGAAGTATGGGCATGCTGGGAAGGGGGGTGTAGGCAATAGCATGATGGGAGTTGGAGTCACAGATATTGGTCACCCTCACAATTGGCCCATCAACACCACCCTGAACCATGCTCACATCACAGGGAGTGGAAAAAGACTGACAAGATGGCTGACACTGGGTACTGCTGTGGGGAGCACAAGGCCCTGCTGGGAACTGTGCAACAACCAACAGCAGGACACCACTGACTGACATCCTGAAAGCCAACTTGCACTCCCTGCAATGGAAGCACGTTCCATGGTGGGATATCTGGCTGGGTGGGAAGGAGGACTCACAGCTCTGACCATAGTTACAAGCAGTTCTCCTCACACACCCCCTCAACACTAACTCCACATAACCCACCTGGGAGAATGCAATGCCTCACACTCTAATTGAAGATCCCACAAAGAACCACCACCCTGGGTTATGCTGTGTGAAGCACAGGGACACTCTTTGGACTTGTAGCCAAAGAACCGCCAGGACAACACTGTCAGCCATCCTGTCAGCACAGGCACACTACCCCACAGGGAAGCAGAGTCAAAAGAAAGGAAGTATGGGCATGCTGGGAAGGGGTGTGTAGGCAATAGCATGATGGGAGTGGTAGTCACAGCTCAACATCCCCCACCCACATGGCCCAGCATGCTAGCACTGAAGCATGCACACCTCACAGGGAGTGAAAAGCCACTTCAAAGATGTCTGACCCTGGCCTCAGCTGTGGGGAGCACAAGGCCCTGCTGGGAACTGGGCACCAACAAACAACAGGACCACATTGTCAGCCATCTTGCCATTGCTGTCACACTCACACTAACCCTGGGCGTAGTTCGCGAAGTAGCGCTACGTGAAGCTACGCGAAGTGCACTTCGCACGACGCGAGCTACGCGTAGCACCACGCGAACTGTGTAGTGCGCTGTTCGCGATGATTGCACAGTGCCGGATGCTTGTCCGCACTGTGCAATCATTGAAAACGGCATCTTGCACAGTGCGGGCTGTCTTTACTGCCGCTCGAGTAGATTTTTACTCGAGCGGCAGCTTTCTCAACGCGGACTGGTAGTTTCTCATCGCGAGCGGTCGCGAGCATACGCGACCACTCGCAATGAGAAACCTGACCTCCCCGCGTTGAGAATTTCGCCGGGAGGTTTATTTTCCACGCTCGCGATCGGCAACTTGATGTTGCTGATCGCGAATGAGGAAAAAATCTCGCCGGGATGTCATTTTGCTTGCTCGCGGTCGCCAACTTGACGTTGAGGACCGCGAGCAAGCAAAAAATGACAGCTGCACTACGCTACGCTACACTACGCGTGTTTGCACTGTGCTACGTGCAATTCGCGTAGTGCGAAGTAGCGCAAACTTCGCAAACTACGCGAGCGTAGCGTAGTTCACCGCCCAGGCTTAACTCACACACAGTGAAGTCCACTCAAAAGGAAGGAAGTATGGGCATGCTGGGAAGGGGGGTGTAGGCAATAGCATGATGGGAGTTGGAGTCACAGATATTGGTCACCCTCACAATTGGCCCATCAACACCACCCTGAACCATGCTCACATCACAGGGAGTGGAAAAGGACTGACAAGATGGCTGACACTGGGTACTGCTGTCAATCAATCAATCAATCACAGAATTTGTAAAGCGCACTACTTACCCGCGAGGGTCTCAAGGCGCTGGGGGAGAAAAAAAGGGGGGGTGCTGCTACTGGTCGAACAACCAGGTCTTGAGTAGCCTCCTGAAGGTCAGCAGGTCTTGGGTCTGTCGTAGGCTTAGTGGAAGGGTGTTCCAGGTCTTGGCGGCGAGGTGGGAGAAGGATATGCCGCCGGTGGTGGTTCTTCGAATGCGAGGGACGGTGGCGAGGGAGAGGTCGGCGGAGCGGAGTTGTCGGTTGGGGACGTAGAAGAGGAGTCGTCTGTTGAGGTAGGCTGGGCCAGTCTTGTGGAGTGCATTGTGTGCGTGGATGAGGAGTTTGAAGGAGATTCTCCTGTCGACGGGGAGCCAGTGCAGGTTCCTCAGGTGGGGGGTGATGTGGCTGTGGCGTGGTACATCGAGGATCAGGCGTGCGGAGGCGTTTTGTATGCGTTGCAGTCACTTGATGAGCTTGGCCGGGGCTCCCGCGTAGAGGGCGTAACCATAGTCGAGTCTGCTGCTGACGAGGGCCTGGGTGACTGTTCTTCTCGTGTCTGTCGGGATCCACCTGTAGATCTTGCGAAGCATGCGGAGGATGTTGAAGCAGGAGGATGAGACTGCGTTGACTTGCTTGGTCATGGAGAGCGTTGAGTCGAGGATGACTCCCAGGTTGCGTGCGTGGTCGGTGGGTGTTGGGGCTGCTCCCAGCGTCGTTGGCCACCAGGAGTCGTCCCAGGCTGAGGGGTTGGAGCCGAGGATGAGGACCTCTGTCTTCTCTGTGTTCAGTTTTAGTCGGCTGATCTTCATCCAATCGGCGACAGCCTTCATCCCTTCATGGAGGTTGGATTTGGCGGCGAGGGGGTCCTTGGTGAGGGAGAGGATCAGTTGGGTGTCTTCGGCGTAGGAGATTATGTTGAGGTTGTGCTGTCTGGCGATGCGTGCGAGTGGCGCCAGGGCACAAGGCCCTGCTGGGAACTGGGCACCAACAAACTACAGGACCACACTGTCAGCCATCTTGCCATTGCTGTCACACTCACACACAGTGAAGTCCATTCAAAAGGAAGGAAGTATGGGCATGCTGGGAAGGGGGTGTAGGCAATAGCATGATGGGAGTGGTAGTCACAGCTCAACATCCCACACCCACATGGCCCAGCAAGCTAGCACTGAAGCATGCACACCTCACAGGGAGTGAAAAGCCACTTCAAAGATGTCTGACACTGGCCTCAGCTGTGGGGAGCACAAGGCCCTGCTGGCAACTGGGCACCAACAAACAACAGGACCACATTGTCAGCCATCTTGCCATTGCTGTCACACTCATACACAGTGAAGTCCACTCAAAAGGAAGGAAGTATGGGCATGCTGGGAAGGGGGTGTAGGCAATAGCATGATGGGAGTTGGAGTCACAGATATTGGTCACCCTCACAATTGGCCCATCAACACCACCCTGAACCATGCTCACATCACAGGGAGTGAAAAGCCACTTCATAGATGTCTGACACTGGCCTCAGCTGTGGGGAGCACAAGGTCCTGCTGGGAACTGTTCACAAACCAACAGCAGGACACCACTGACTGACATCCTAAGAGTTAACCTGCACCCACTGCAAGGGTGGCATGCTTCATGGTGGGATAACTGGGATGGGGGAAAAGGAGGGCCGGATGGCAACCAAATACCACCAATGCTGGTCATGCACACACCTCAACATTCACATTGAAATGCTACAGGTTGGCAGGACAATGTGCTACACCAATATCAACCTCTGACTATCACAATTTAGGAGAACGCAATGTACAGGCCCGCATCCAGAGGTACAGTCACAACTGTCAGGTGTTTGAACCATTGATGCCTGTAGAAACATAACATACATTGTGTGTCTCTTCCAAAAACAGGTGATGATAGGGACACAGCAGCAGACGATGAGGAGTCCCTGTCCCAGGCTCCGGGGGACACTGAGCTCACTGGTGTGGATCAGCCTCTGCCCTCCTCGGATGGCGAAGACCTACCTGGACCCTCCATTGTGAGTCATCATGCAGCACCAGCAGGACCAACATCTGCACCCCATGCACCCACCCCTCTAACAACTGCCAACACACAGGCCACCCCTGCCAACACAGACAGACCAAGGACCACCGATGACAACAGCACAGGGACCCAGGCCCAATGTGGAGCAACCGACAACGAGCCCAGTAACAACCCCCAAGTGGGCCCACGGTCACCTGTGCGTGCCACCGCAGGTCCCGCACGTGTCGCCAGGGGTGGTGGGAGGGGTGGTAGACATAGGTTGCTGTTTGCAGAGGGGTCTGGACTGCATGATGACCCACAACTGGCAAGCATTGCGGATGCGTACCAGAATAGCACCGGAGAGGTCAGCCAGGTAGTGGGGATCCTCAAGGACATTCAACAGCAGCAGGCTGCCCATCATGCCCCCTTGGACTCCCACATGTCCCGTGTTGAGACACACATGTCCTGTGTCGAGACACATATGTCTAGCATGGAGTCCAAGTGGGACACATTGGAACAACTGACAGCGGTGCATAGAGACATATTGACATGCCTCCGCCAGATTAGCACCAACATGGCCTCACCTCCCTGTGTGCCCACAACATCTGGTGCTGCAACAACTGCAACTGCCACAGGGAGGGAGGCTGACTCTGGCGGAGAGTCCTCTGCACCGCAGCAGCCTGCACCTGAGGGTCCCCCCCAAAGAAGAGGGGCCGTCCGAGGAGGCAAAACTGAGAGGCCGATGGCCATGTACATCCCCCAGGAACCCAACACCTGTTCTGGAAATTTTCCTCTGTGTGCAAACTGCACGCCCTGTCGAATGCAACCCAACTCTCCCACACGACATGGGGAGCTTAAGTTGGCCCAATGTATCAGATGACTGTGGACTTTACTCAGGACATTTCTCCTACCAAGACTTCCAACTCACATGGGAACTTTGGATTCCAATACCAATGTACAGCACCCACCACCCTGTGCACTATCCTCACACATGTATGTAAATAAACTCACTAATACACCATACTTGCCTCTCTTGTGATTCCAACGTGGTTTCTGTCATGGAGATGGTGAGCTGATAAATGACACTGTGCATGCTAACTGCTACAGCAAGTCTAACACCGTCATGTGAGTCATGGCGACGTGACACATATGAGGGAGACACACCACTAGGGCTACACAACACATACACACCAGGGCCATCTGACTCATCGCCTACACTGATGTTGCCAGGAAATACAGTGGAATGCACAGACACCACACCTATTCAGAGTCTGTGTCAACTAGCCCACAAGTGCAGTAAGCAAATGTCAGTCAGATGTGTGACCACAGACAACGCACATCCCAAAGTGAAGCACAGGTTTATTACACATTTGCAACATGTTGTTTCCACTTCAAATGCAAGGTAATCCCACCTGGCTGTGGCCATAAAGTCAAAAAGTGCAGAAGATAGAAAGTCCAGGGGTGTGTGGCACATCACCTGTAGGGAAACGACTGCTGCCACCCTGTAAGCTGAATCATGGAGTCGGGGGATCCAAGTTGACCAAACAACTCTGTAAGCACCCTGTGAAGGACAGACATGACACACAGTCAAAACCACTGAAGAACAGCACAGAACTGCAATACTCATGCCCAATACATGTCACAAGATAACTAGCCAAAACCAAGTTGGCATGTCAACACTGTTGGGCAGTACAGACTACCTGCAAGGAAACATCGCTGCACGCATCCAGTCAAGTAGCACATGGACACACTCAAACAGCACCAGAGCACCACCCACACATATCATGCAAATTCAAATCATTGACATGACATCTCTCTGGATACTCACATTCAGCTGAAGAAGTTGGTGATGAGCTGTGTGCGGACATCACCATCATCATCATCACTGGCATTGTGGCCCAGGCCAGGATCCTCCACAGGTGGCGGACGTTGGTCATCGTCATCCAGGATGAGAGGCAACTCCTTCCGCACTGCCAGGTTGTGTAGCATGCAGCAGACGATGACAATCTTGCACACCTTTGCTGGGGCATATGGGAGGGCCCCTCCTGTCTTGTCCAGGCAGCAGAAGCGGCTCTTCAGGAGACCAAAGGTCCGCTCGATCACTCTCCTGGTCCGACCATGTGCCTCATTGTAGCGCATCTGGGCTGGTGTCACAGTGTTCCTGAGGGGTGTCAGCAACCACGGTATGTTGGGGTATCCAGAGTCACCTACAGACAGACAATTGCACATTAGCTGAGTTGGAAAAGTGGGCAGAATACAACATAGCAGAACACACACAATGGTACAAAGTCAGTACACACCGACAAGCCAGGCACGCTGGTTCTGCATCTGTGACATCATCCTCGGGATGCGACTACTCCTCATCACGTAGGCATCGTGTGCATAACCGGGAAACGGGCACACACATGTGTGATGGTCATATCTGCAAGACATACCACCAGAGCATTGATCGAATGGTAATGTTTACGGTTCCGGTATGCCTGCTCATGTGCCTGTGGTGGTACCAAAGCCACATGTGTCCCATCAATGGAGCCAATGACATGTGGCATCCTCCCCAGGGCATAGAAGTCACTCTTGACGTCAGTGAGTTGTTGACGTGTTGGGAAATAGATGTACTGGTTCAGGCATCTCAACATTGCCCCCAAAACATCGCGTAGCACACGGCTGAACATAGTCTGTGACATCCCACCAGCAGTCGCCACAGTGTGTTGAAAGGTACCGGTGGCAAAGAAGTGGGGTCAGCGCTGTAGGGTACGGCTGGCCAGGTTGCAAATGTGGGGCCAAGCGCACTGCCAAATCCTCAATCAGCTGCCTGGTGAAGCGGTACCATCGGATGCTGTCACGTTCCACCATCGTTGCCAGGTCAGGGAATGGTCTATGGACAGCTGGATCCCTGCAGTCCATAGGTGAAGAAAGTAAGATTGTCAGTCACCCCACATATGTGCCGTTCACCATACTCAATTTCACATGATACATCATTACGAGACACAAGTACTTGATGTGTGTGCCGTTCTGTTTGGACATATATGGCACCTAAATGGACATCATCTAACATCTCAGTTCAATATGTCTTGACAACAGGTTCCAGGGTGTGCTATGGGAAACCATTAGGCTGTGTCACAGTACCCATTTACTGCTGTCACGTTCCACACACATACCACAGTGACATGTCTGGACAGATGCGCCACAGGCATCACAGCTCATTGACAGGTAGATTCCCAGGGACCCTGTCTTGCCACATGGACAATGGCATGACATGGCGTATCATGTACACGTCAGAAAAAAAAACATGACTCCCACAGGTAGTGGCCCCTGTTGCCTCTGCAGGACAGACATGGATGTCTGTGACACACACACACACAACATCAAAGTCCATGCACAAACAACGTGGATGTGGCGACTGTCTCCCATTGTGCACATGGAGTCAGAGACATCGGAAACACAACATGCACACAGACTGTGGAGGGCCATCACTATTGTGGCAATGGGTCACCCTGTGACGTACATGCCTTCCCACATGTGAGCCTGGGGGTATGTGACATGTCATACACATACACAACCTGGAAATGTGACCATGCCACATGCTCCAAAATGAACAGTTGCACATCACAGTGGTCAGGTGCACAACACACAAAGGATCCTGTCCCCATGAACACGTGCACAGCCTGGGTGTGGCTGCCCCCAAGTGCCACCCCAAAAACCACATGTTTACCCCCATACACAGAAAAGGTAATGCAGCCTTACATGCCTTATATACAGTGTGGACTGGGTGTGGTGTTGTAGGTGTGCCCCTGAGTCCCTGGAAAGTATATGTGGCTGGCATAGGTTCACCAGTGACAAGCATGGTGACATATGCGTGTGACCTGTACAGGGACACGTTGTCCAGCAATGGACCGAGCGGTGTGCCCGCACGGCCCATTGCATCTGTTGTGAGCGGGTACGCATTGTACAGCAATGGACCGAACGGTGCGCACGCATTGGCTGGGGCCTGGCATGGCAACGGACGCGTTTTCGAAGCTTCAACGAGTCTGATGCAGTGAATTCAGTTGGCCAGCCACAACAATGTTGCAAATTCATGGGTGTCATGAATTTGAAGTTTTGAAGGATGCTGTGGGCGTGTATTAGTGCTGCAATTCCATGGATTGGTCAGATTCAGAAGATGCAAACGACTTGGACTTATCACTTTGGACACATGGGACAGTATCTGCCTCTGCAGCACACATATAATGCTGGCTGTTCCCCTGAGGGCTCACTTGCCTGCACTACATGCTCCAGGACAACATCTGCCACCAACACTGCTGCTGTCTCTGCAACCTCTGGCTACTGCAATGGCACGTACTGTGGAGAGAGCCCCAGCCTTCAGCCTTGAGGAGAACCAGGCCCTGCTGGACAACCTCCTTCCACAGTACAGCAAGCTGTATGGGACACCAGGGGAGCAGGTGAGTGTGCTGTCCACTGGTTTACTAATTGTGCATGTTGTCTGACTAGCAAGACTTCCAGTGTGCACACCACTGGCTAGCATGCTCACTGAGTAGTTCTCACCCCCCAAAGTGTGTAGTCACATGCACTGAACAGGTACAGTGCAGTAACAGTGCATTCCAACAAGGTTTACTTCCCATGCAATGATACCATGTAGTAACTGCTGGCAAACTGTTCATAGCCCTCGTTGCACTGCCTGTGTACATCATATGCCCCTGTGATTGAGACATGTATATCCAACTGTGTGATGCACGGATATGTTGCATGTGTAGTAATGGCCTTTTCACTTTGTCATCCTCACAGGTTGATGACCACCAGAAGCAGGAAATCTGGCTGACCATCGCCCGGGCAGTAAGATCCGTGGGGGTCTACAAGCGCTGGATCTGCAACTGCCAGAAGAGGTGGCAGGACCTTCATGGCTGGACCCGGAGGATCGCAAGGGTCCAGCTGAAGCTGTCACCTCCTCGCAGGAGGGGCGGACACCGGACCCTGACCCCCCACATGCTCCGGATCCTGGCGGTGGTCTTCCCTGACCTGGATGGGCAGCTGAAGGCCAGACAGCAGCAAGGAGGGGGTGAGTCCATGACTGCACTGTGAACTCTGTCTGACATGCTATGTGCCCTCCCTGGCCTGGTTAAACTTCCACAGTACATCAGTCTTGTGGTCCAGGACCCATGTCCCTCAATTGTGACATGCCCACTCCTCATCTGATACACAGGTGTGGTCCTTACGGTCAGGAAATTGTGTCACTCGGGTACAGGGTCCTTGCATTTTGCTTTGCTCAAGGTGGGGGACAGCTTTTGTTCCTGTGACTTTGTGGTGGGCTTCATGGGTGGGTCGATTGCTCACACAAAGCCTAAGTTGTGAAATGTAATCTGGGTGTAACTTTGATATGTGGTCCACTTGCTGATCTGAATCACCACATGTCCCTGGGGTATTTGGCACACCCCCATGCTGCGGGTGGGAACAATGTTTGGGCCTCAGAAGTATGTATGTCAAGTGTGTCATACATGCTTAGCCACCTGCCTACTGTCCAGGGCTCATCCCTCTTACAGGTGGAGCTGGACAGTCATGCCTACTCCAGGGCATACAATACACTCTGTACTCCCACTCCCGTGTATCAGCTGACATGTTGTGCTCAGTGAAATGTTCCCTCAGGTGTCTGCCTCTGTTATTGTGCTGTGGCTTCGTTGTCAGGACTACTGGTTTGTTTATCGGTTAGGGCTCAGCATGCCATCTGAGATGTGACCATGAGAGACGATACTTCTGTGACTTATAGGTGTTTGATCACTTGACTGTGCACACAGGTGTATGTGACGGTGACGTTCAGGCAGCTGTTTTTCATTCACAGCACACTGTGAGGTGCTCAGGTTCAGAGAGTTGTGTTTCATGTCTGCCATATGTCCAATTGGTATGACGTGGACAAATACGAGTTCAGATGATGTGGTTTGTGGGGGATGGACATGTGCACTTGTCAGCTACATAACTTGCATTCCCCATTTCCTAGGATTGTGACACAGTGCAGACTGTTGTTGGCTGGCTGCCATGGCCATGTGACTGGAGACAGTGATGTATGACTTTGCACGCATGCCTGTGTCATGGCATTGAACTTCCTAAGAGTGATCCTGCAGGGGAGTGACATGTGCAACATGCACCCCATTGTGGCATTGACTATCCGGACATGGGTGCATCATGGTGTCTGGTGCTGGTATGCATCACATGCATTTCTATTTAGACTCTGGCCATCCCTTTATCCGGACACCTGCACTGACTCAGTGGCAAGAGATGTGATGTGTGCATGTTCACATACTTCACCGTGTTCTCTGCAATGTCCAACAACTGTGTAGGTGGTGCATGTGTCCACACTGGGGTATTACCATCAGACAGGCACCAGACAGATGGGTGCAAGGGCAGGAGGGGTGTTTGTTCCATGGTTGACCATCAGACTGACAATTGGCTTCTCCGAATCTGTGTGAGGACTTTTGGCAATGTTCAACTGAGGATGCCAGGGCTTGCTCTGTAATGTGCTGTACTTACTGTGGTGTGTGCGGTCAGTGCAGGTGACTGATGTTTGTCTGTTTCCCTAATTGTTTGCAGATACATCCACAGCCACAGGAGGGGACAGCTCCACAGACCAGGAGGAGCAGCAGAGCCAGACTAGGTCAACAGCCGACGAGTGGTCGGAGGGACCCAGTGGCACGGAGGGCGAGGGGAGCCACACCAAGGAGTCCTCAGCACCATCCACCTCAGCTGAGGACCACAGCAGCTCGGAGGATGACTCCCTTGTGGAGTCGGGTGTCAGCAGCCACCACACCCCAGCTAGTCTGTCTGGCCCCGCCACCACCACCACCACCACCACCACCGCCCTCCCATTGGCTCCCATTCCAGAGGTCCGTGGAGGCTCCCGTGTTCGGGAGTGTGTCTCCTTCATGCCAGGCATCGCACCCCCTGCCCCTGTGTCCCCTGCTGCTGTGAGTGAGGAGTCTGTGTACCTACTTCGGCAGCTCCATGTAGGGCAGACAGCAATGCTGAGTGTCCTCCATGCACACACCACTCTGTTGACACAGCTGGTGTCGTTCATGGATGGCATCTCGACGGGTATGTCTGCCCTACAGAGGAGCAATAAGTCCATGGACTCCTCCCTGATGGCAGCAGTGTCCCTCCTCCAACAGTCCCTCCCCCCTCCTACCTCTGCCCCATCCACACTTCCTGGCACCCTACCTGTCCAAAGCACATGCACACCTGCACAATCACCCAAACACACAGACTCGAGCAGCACACAAACACCCAAAACAAAGGCAAGACGTGCACTCAAGCATCCTCAGGGGACTGATACCACACACACAGGGGATGGGGAACAGACACACACACAGGCACCCACAGTCACTCCGCAGTCCTCCAAATCCTCTCCCTCCAAGACCCCTTCCCTTGCCTCACCTGCAACCCCACCTACACAGCAGCTCTTCCTCTGTGACCTCGGCCTCTTCCCCTCCGATCCCGCCGGTCCAGCATACCGGGGGAAGAGGAAGTCCACCCACACAGAGGGGAGTGCCCCTCGCCCCCGGATACCCTCCCACAGGCACAGACAGACTGAGGCCTCCACCCGCAAGTCCCCCCAGTCCCGGAAGAGCAAGACCCCACCACCACCACGCAGCTCCACCACACAGTTTCTCTCCTCCATCCCCCAGGCCACCACTCCACAAGTTCCACCTCCACACCCTGCCCCAGGTTCCCCCACACACCAATACCGCATCCCCAAACTGCTTAGGCCCTCCCCCCTGCCACTTGCTCTTCCACCCCCAAACCAGACGCTCTGCCTGTTTGTGCCACTAGTGTGGAGACCGTGTCCCCCCTCTGTCCTGCCCACCTCATCTGCACCCCCTTCCACTCCCTTGGAGTCATGCACTGCAGTGGAGTCCACAACCACCCCGTCTGACTCGGGCACTGCAGTGGGGACTCAGTCCACTCCATCTGACCGGCCCACTGCAGTGGTTGCAGCACCCACACCATTTGACTTGTGCGCTACAGTGGTGCCGGCCCCCCCTGAGTCAGACACCTCCACTGCAGTTGCCGGTGACACTCCTGCACCCACCACCCCTTCACTGCCTCCTTCTGGCATCCCCTGATCCTGTCCCTGCGGTGCCTGGCCTGCCCCTTGTATGCCCCTCCAAGGGGGATGTCCCCTGTCCGTACCAGTGCAGGCAAGCAATGGGTGACAAGTTGTCACACATCACCCTGTTGGGACTGTGTACTTGGACTGGCCATTGGCCTTAGTTTCTTTTGGAGTTAAAATGTTAGTTTGACATTTGCTGAATAAAGCCGCTTTTTGTTTACTTGTGGTTTTTCTTTTGATGTACATGATGTAGATGAGTATCATCATGCATTTGCCGTTGTAATAGTGTTCAGATCAGGAAAATGAAGTGTTGCTGTGATGGACTCCATGTGGTCCATGGGATATGTGTCCTGAAGTAGTCTGGATCTATAGCATCCTTTGCTGCAGTCTGAGGGTGTAATGTTCAGCATTTGACACAGGGATGTACGTTTTGCATTTGTAAATTAACATCTTTGTCTTACACTGATGCACATCTGGTGTGCTTACCACTGTTCAATGTTTCTATTTCCCTGACTGTGTGCCCATCTCCACTGGACATGCAGTTTAGCACATCAATGTTGAAGGACTCATCTGTGTATACAGTGCAACTTGCTTGACACGTGTTTTGGGTGTATGCAGATGACTGACGTGACACTCCCGCACCCAGGCTGATGTGAGCAGAGCCTTCAGTGTGTTGTAATTGTTGACTCACTGACCGAGTGTTCTGCTGACATGTTTGAGTCGTGCACAGACAAGGTTTGGCACAGCGGACCTTCCACAGGAGTGGAGTGCCCTCATGGCAGTGTGTAATGCCGTGACATTGCCTTGGCCCGTGTTGTGTGTTGTGTAAGCATGTCTGTGCGTGTTCCCTTCCCTTTTCCTACACAGGCTGTGTCCCTACGGATGTTCCTGTTTGTGATGCTTGCTGAGTTGTTCTGTGTTCATCCAGCATCTTGGACCTGGTTTCTCCGGGATGTGGGTGCATGGCAAACTAATGTTCATCAGGTTGTCATCCCTAGTTGTCTTTGTTGTCAGGACTTGGGATGTGGGCAAACGCAGTTGGGACACAGTCAGGATTCCCCTTGGCACTTGTTGGTTACACAAGTCATGTAATTTACAGTTTGTGTTAGCTTTCAGTGATTGTGACACATTGTGTGTGTGACTGCTGCCACTCCTCAGGGTCAGAGGTGCAATGTTGGAAGTTGTCTACGTGAGTTCTTTGTGGGTCACCTTGGCTTCTTCATTAGTGTGTGACTATGGCCGGGGTCCCATTGATTGGGGTGGATTTGATGTCATGCCCATGTACCGCGTACTGTGCAGTATGTCAGACATTCACAAGTCTTGTTGACTGGCCATGTGTGATGGGTTTCTGCACCTTAGTTCCCCCCACCACCCCTGGGATTGTCATAGGTGCATGTGCAATGTCACCAGTCCATGTGAGCTTCACTGCTGCACATTGGTGGAGATCAAGGTGTGTGGTGTTGAGTGTGTGCAAATGTGAGTTGTTGCACGGCTAGACCCCTACCTCCATATGACCTTGGCTGGCAGGCCGTGCTGATTGATTTGTGCTTGTGTAGGTGTGATGGTAGTTTGTTGCTCAGGACACATGGCTGTGGTTCACAGTGTGAATGACATCTACCTTTGTCATCACAGTGGGATTATCATGCAGGCTAGTGTCACCACAATGTGGGGTCCCTGGGGGTAGTGCTGTGGTGGGTCTGTCTCTTGCTGTGTTAGTTGCTGTTCCTACAAGCTTGTGTGACATGTGTAATTTGGGCTCCCTCTCATCTAACAATGCCTGTTTGCCCACATAGGGGAATCCGATCCATGAGTTACTTTTGTATGGCACTGTATACACATCTGTGTAATTGGAATTCAGGCCTCCTCATGTGTTGTGTGGTTGCCTGGGGACACTGGCACACCCCCCCATCACCTGTTGTCTTTGATATGCAGTATGATTCTGCCTGTTTGTGTTTGTGCATTTGCACCACTGCATTGGCATATCTTGAGTGTGCCATTGGCTGTATGTTGTTTGTTGGCTTTCCCCTGCTGTCCCTGGGACTCCTAGGTCCTCAGTCAGCACAATAATCATGGTTTGTATGTCCCATTGCTGCCATGGTATGGTATTTGTTCACCTGACATCTACAGTCTCCACAGGATATCTACTTTTGTGTATCCATTGGTGCAGATATGTGGCTCTGCATTATGATGGTCACTTCTGTCATTGTGTTATTTGTGAATGTTGACAATGTGAGCCCCCATGGGTGATGTTTGTATGCACATGGTCAAAACGATGTTTCATTGGCACTGCACTGTTTGCCTCACCCAATCTATGTTGCTATGGGACACAATCACTACTATGCCACTGATGTGTTTGTTGTTGTGTGACCAGGAATCATCCATGCAGTTTGGCTTTGGCAGCTTTTACCATGACTACACTTACCTTTTGGTCACTGTGGTGATGGGGCTTTAGGCCCCATTGCCACACTGTTCAAAATGTGCATCAGCTATGGACCCCACACTTACCTTTTGGTCACTGTGGTGATGGGGCTTTAGGCCCCATTGCCACAGTGTTCAAAATGTGCTTCAGCTATGAACCCCACACTTACCTTTTGGTCACTGTGATGATGGGGCTTTAGGCCCCATTGCCACACTGTTCAAAATGTGCATCAATTATGGACCCCACACTTACCTTTTGGTAACTGTGGTGATGGGGTGTTCAACCCCATTGCCACACTGTTCAAAATGTGCATCAGCTATGGATCCCACATTTACCTTTTGGTCACTGTGGTGATGGGGTGTTCGACCCCATTGCCACACTGTTCAAAATGTGCATCAGCTATGGACCCCACACTTACCTTTTGGTCACTGTGGTGATGGGGTGTTCGACCCCATTGCCACACTGTTCAAAATGTGCATCAGCTATGGACCCCACACTTACCTTTTGGTCACTGTGGTGATGGGGTGTTCGACCCCATTGCCACACTGTTCAAAATGTGCATCAGCTATGGACCCCACACTTACCTTTTGGTCACTGTGGTGATGGGGTGTTCGACCCCATTGCCACACTGTTCAAAATGTGCATCAGCTATGGACCCCACACTTACCTTTTGGTCACTGTGGTGATGGGGCTTTAGGCCCCATTGCCACAGTGTTCAAAATGTGCTTCAGCTATGGACCCCACACTTACCTTTTGGTCACTGTGATGATGGGGCTTTAGGCCCCATTGCCACACTGTTCAAAATGTGCATCAGCTATGGACCCCACACTTACCTTTTGGTCACTGTGGTGATGGGGTGTTCAACCCCATTGCCACACTGTTCAAAATGTGCATCAGCTATGGATCCCACATTTACCTTTTGGTCACTGTGGTGATGGGGTGTTCGACCCCATTGCCACACTGTTCAAAATGTGCATCAGCTATGGACCCCACACTTACCTTTTGGTCACTGTGGTGATGGGGTGTTCGACCCCATTGCCACACTGTTCAAAATGTGCATCAGCTATGGACCCCACACTTACCTTTTGGTCACTGTGGTGATGGGGTGTTCGACCCCATTGCCACACTGTTCAAAATGTGCATCAGCTATGGACCCCACACTTACCTTTTGGTCACTGTGGTGATGGGGTGTTCGACCCCATTGCCACAGTGGTCATGTTCGGCTTGCATTGTGGAGGCCACACACATTTATGTCTGACACATGTGATAGGGGATTACATTGTATGTTCAATGTCATGTTCAGTGTTGTAGGCATTTGACACAGACTACACACGCTTGTCATGGTGTTGGGGGGATGTAATTTTCAGACATTCCTTATGTGGGAGTATGCTGGTTTGTGTCATGCATTACCCGTCCTATGAGTAGGGGTGGTGGTAGTGGTAGGCATCCATCCCCCTAAGGGTGGGGATGGTAGTAGTGACAGGCATCCAGGCCCCCATGAGTAGGGGTGGTGGTAGTGGCAGGCATCCAGCCTCCTATGAGTAGGGATGGTGGTAGTGGTAGGCATCCAGCCCCCCCTGAGTGGGGATGGTAGTAGTGACAGGCATCCAGGCACCCCTGAGTAGGGGTGGTGGTAGTGGTAGGCATCCACCCCCCCCTGAGTGGGGATGGTAGTAGTGACAGGCATCCAGGCCCCCCTGAGTAGGGGTGGTGGGAGGGTGGTGTTAGTGGTAGGCATCCAGCCCCCTCTGAGTGGGGATGGTAGTAGTGACAGGCATCCAGGCCCCCATGAGTAGGGGTGGTGGTAGTGGTAGGCATCCAGCCCCCCCTGAGTGGGGATGGTAGTAGTGACAGGCATCCAGGCCCCCCTCAGTAGGGGTGGTGGTAGGGTGGTGTTAGTGGTAGGCATCCAGCCCCCCCTGAGTGGGGATGGTAGTAGTGACATGCATCCAGGCCCCCATGGGTAGGAGTGGTGGTAGTGGTAGGCATCCATCCCCCCATGGGTGGGGATGGTAGTAGTGACAGGCATCCAGGCCCCCATGAGTAGGGGTGGTGGTAGTGGCAGGCATCCAGCCTCCTATGAGTAGGGGTGGTGGTAGTGGCAGGCATCCATCCCCCTAAGGGTGGGGATGGTAGTAGTGACAGGCATCCAGGCCCCCCTGAGTAGGGGTGGTGGTAGGGTGGTGTTAGTGGTAGGCATCCAGCCCCCCCTGAGTGGGGATGGTAGTAGTGACAGGCATCTTTGCCCACATGAGTAGGGGTGGTGGTAGTGGTAGGCATCCATCCCCCCATGGGTGGGGATGGTAGTAGTGACAGGCATCCAGGCCCCCCTGAGTAGGGGTGGTGGTAGTGGCAGGCATCCATCCCCCTATGGGTGTGTATGGCATTGGTGATGGCCATCCCACCCCTATGGTTCTGCTGTTGCTAGTGTACGTCATTTGTGCATCCCTATGTGTGTGTGACATATTTCGGGTACGTGTCGTTTGTTTGTGTTGTTGGTGTCTGACTTACCGTCTGCGCCGTACGCGTCCGTGCCGGTCCCGGTAATAGATGTAGAGTATAGGTAGGACCTGCGCGATGGGATTCATGCTTGGGTCGTCTCGTTCGGGTTTCTCGTGGCTTCGACTCGTACTCGTCGCTGGCTTGTTCGTCTTGCAGCCGTGGATCGTCTTGTGGCGCGAATCGGAGCTTATGTACGGCTCTCCCGGATGCTCAAACATTCCGGACGTAGCGGCGGATTCGGCGCGTACGGAAAGCGCATCGTACTAGTCCGGCCGGAAGGTGCTGTATATTTGCTTCCGTGCGACTCGAATCGGCGTTTACGGATCCGGCTCGGGCAGGGAACAGGAGCTGAAATGGGTGAGTACGGCTCACTCGGAATCTGGGCTGTTATGCGCATCGTACTTGTTCGTTCGGACGAGTGTTCGAATCGGTCGGGAAACACGCGTTCGGCTTGTATTTTTTCCGGACGAATACTGTTAGGTGTGCTTCCGGCCGAGATCAGAATCGACCCCTTAGTGTCCAGCACCTTCCCTGAGGCAAGCATTCTGTGGAGTTAGAAGAGAGATTTTGCCCACCAACATTAACCAGCACCTTCCCTAAGGTAAGCACCCGGTGGAGTTAGAATAGTAGTTTTGACACCCACCAGTGACCAGCACCTTCCCTGATTAACTATGTTGTGGATTTAGAATAGCTTTTTTGTCTCTCACTAGTTTCCAGCACCTTTCCTGTGGCAAGCATCCTGAGGAGTTACCATACTAATTTTGCACAACATCACTAGCCAGCACCTTCCCGAGGTATGCACTCTGTGGAGTTAGAATAGTAATTTTGCCCCTATTTAGTGTCCAGCACCTTCCCTGAGGCAAGCATTCTGTGGAGTTAGAAGAGAGATTTTTCCCAACAGCATTAACCAGCACCTTCCCTAAGGTAAGCACCTGGTGGAGTTAGAATAGTATTTTTGACATCCACCAGTGACCAGCACCTTCCCTGATTAACTATGTTGTGGATTTAGAATAGCTTTTTGGTCTCTCACTAGTTTCCAGCACCTTTCCTGTGGCAAGCATCCTGCGGAGTTACCATACTAATTTTGCACAACACCACTAGCCAGCACCTTCCCGAGGTATGCACTCTGTGGAGTTAGAATAGTAATTTTGCACCTATATAGTGTCCAGCACATTCCCTGAGGCAAGCATTCTGTGGAATTAGAATAGAGATTTTGCCCACCAACATTAACCAGCACCTTCCCTAAGGTAAGCACCCTGCAGAGTTAGAATAGTAATTTTGAACCCACCAGTGACCAGAACCTTCCCTGAGAAAACCATGTTGTGGATTTAGAATAGCTTTTTTATCTCTCACTAGTTTCCAGCAACTTTCCTGAGGCAAGCACCCTGCGGAGTTATTATACTCATTTTGCTCCCCACCACTAACCAGCACCTTCCCTGAAGTAAGCACTCTGTGGAGTTAGAATAGTAATTTTGTCCTCCAACAGTGACTAACACCTTCCCTGAGGCAAGCATCCTGTGGAGTTAGAATTGTTATTTTACCGCCCACCTCTAACCAGCAACTCCCCTGAGGTAAGCACACTGCGGAGTTAGAATAGTATTTTTGCCCCCCAACAGCGACCAGCAGCTTCCCTGAGGCAAGCATCCTTTGAAGTTAGAATAGTGATTCTGCCCCCCACCACTAACCAGCACTTTCCCTGATGTAAGGACCCTGTGGAGTTAGAATAGTAATTTTGTCCCTCATCAGTGACCAGAACCTTCCCTGATTAAAGCATCTTGTGGAGTTAGAATACTTTTTTTTTACTTTTACCACTATCCAGCACTTTCCCTGAGGCAAGCATCACTTTGAGTTAGAATAGTTATTTTGCTTTCTACCACTAACCCTCACTTTTTTTGAAGCACGCATCTTGCAGAGTTAGAATAGTATTTTGGCACTCCACCCATGACAAGCCGGTTTTCTGTGACATGGACCCTTTTGAGTTTAAATAATTTTTTTTGGGTTCCGTACTACTGACTAGTATGTTTACTGAAGTAAGCAAGCAGTGTGTTGATTGTTGTTTGATTATGATGTAAATCTGTTAATGATTTAAAAAGAAAATTTGATTTGTTATTTTTTAAGTATTTACATTTATGGCCATCTGAAAAATGTTGAAAGTATAGACTTACTTTTCTTACAGTATATGTTCTGTACTGTTGGATGCATTTTTCAAAATCTGCGAATATATGAAAAAGGTATTACGTTTTTTAGCATTTAAGATATATTCTTTTTTATCTACATGTATTTCGTTTAAAAGTTAGACTTACTTTTGTCAATAGATGGCAGTGTCTGTAGTTGCAGCTGGTAGTTTTGTCCCGCTACTGTAAATGTGTGTGGTTATTAAGGAAGTCATTGCACCACTGAGCATAAAATGGTGGGCAGCTTCATTTATACATTTGCTAGAGGGAAACGAAAATTAAAACAAAAATATGTTTTAAAATATTTTTTCCAGCGTGATTCATAAGCTGACAGAACAAATCATCTTTATTTTGGGTATAACATTTTGTTGTTAATGTTTACGTTGATTTTGACAGCCATTTTAGGTAGATGGCGGTTAGGCAGGTGTAGTGGAAATGTTGGAAGATTTTTGTCTATTGTTGATAATAACTAGGATGTTTCGCTGCAATTGTGGAAAAACTTTAAATGTTGTTGTTTTGCCCGTCTATGTATGGCTGAGTTATTAATAGACTCTGCTTTTTTATTGTTGTATGTTTTTTTCTAGCTTTAAAAATATAAAAAATAAATTAGGAAAGTATTATTTCAAAATGTTGTTGTCTCACACATACATGCATGTTTGAGTAATTAATGAACACTGTTTTTTATTGTTGCACTATTTTTGCTTTTTTAATCGTAATTTTTTATTAATCATTATATATGTACGATTTACATGGGATCATTATTAATCATTGTTTTGATATTCGATGTATTGGTATGCGTTGTAATGGTTGGCGTTGTAATGGTTATTTTAATGTATTTCAATCAACGTGCATTGTAATGTAAAAATATGCATTGTAATAGTAGTGTTGTTGTAAAAACCACATTGTAAAAGCATGCGTTGTAATGGCATGCGTTGTAACGTCATATATTTGTTACTATGGAAGCTAAGATGAACACTATGGGGGAAGGGTTTAAAGTAATTTGTGGTTTTAAAATATAGAATGGAATGTTATATATATATGATAAATGCTTGTAAGTTAAGTTTTCCCAAATCAATACTATGTTTAGAAGTGGTATGTTATTAAAGAAATATACTAGTATTATTGGAAATGGGTTTTTGAACTCCTGTAAGGGTTTGCGAATCCGTTGCGACATTACACTGCGGCATCGCAGTGCAGTCGAGACTCCACTAAATCACAGAACCATATTGGGCTCTTTTAGAAGAGAGTAATAAAGGGTTAATATGAGTATCCAATAGAAAGTGTTTTAAGATTTTGAAAACATTTAGGGATTATTTTGATAAGTTCCTTACATTCATTTCTGTGGAAAATGAGAGGCAACATTTGCCATTCATGGTTTTTCCTTATTGAGAGTGGTGCATCGCATTTATTGTGTGGGAAAGAAAATTATTTAGGAGTTTCTGATATTTTTATATTCTACAATAGCATTTCAGAGGTATGTTACAAATGTGTAAGGTGTGTGATATATGGTGTAGTACTGCTTCAGTGATTGAAATTACATTTTTAACTTTGAGATGCAGTATTTCTAGAAGTTGAGACCCATTAGAGAAATGTGAGGTTTAAAACATGTTACCAAATGTAGGAACCTATATTGTACTCTATATAATTGTACAGAAATCATGATTACAAATAGGTTGTACATAATGATTACTGTGCTTGAAACTAAAAGTGTATTCTGTGCAATTATATTTGTTTTTAGTTTTCCATGTTATTTGACAGATGTGATGCACGAATTGATCATAAGTTGAAAAATATTCAGTCTATCATACCCGTAGACAAATATTGTCAGAGCTACTTTAGAATTGCATTTTGCAAGCAAAGATGAGTTAGTGAGACAGGGCTTCTGAAAACAATTTAACACACAGCGTCTTCTCTGACTGTTCTGTATAGTAAGTAATAACAGATCCCAGCAACTTCTTTTACACATATATCTGTACATAGAGGTAGTGATGTGAAATAGAGGTAGTAATGAGTTTATACCATACTTTCCATGTGTTATCTCACCCCTAAAAGGCATTGAGACAATCATTGGTGTGTATAGAAACATGGTGACAGTAATATGAGTTCTATGAGGAGAGATGCTTTTTCTTTCTATAAGCTATCCAAACATAATGAAATCATTTGAACACACAGCTTTCTACCCGAGTAACCTGTGTAATGAGTATATTTACAAAGCATGTGGTATCACAAAAGGGGACTCTAGTATGTATATGCTTGTTTGAATGTATTATCTTGTCTGTACAAAAACACTGACACTGTCATTGAGTCTCTACAAACATGTTGACATTTACAAGAGTGGCATAACATGAATCAGCCTTTTATTTTGGATTCAGCCTGGCATTGCGACTTCTCTCTCTCTCTTATGAAACTGATAGAGAAAAGTGAGGTTTAAAGCATGTTTCTAGATATATTAACCTCTATCCCAGTCCATATAAGTCTCTACAAAGGTACACTTCAAGTAGACCGTAGATAGTGAGGTGTGGGCTTTAAACTGAAAGCTTAGTCTCTCAAGTTTGAATGTTTGACCTGTACCATGTATTAGGTATGTGTGCACTTCAACATGTAGTGTGATAATTGTGGTGCAGCTTATCAGTCTAACTTTAAAGCTATGCACCATATTATACCCCTGCACAAATCTTGTGAGAGCTACTTCAGCATCAAGTCTCAGAAGCACAAATCTGTTAGCTATGCAGGCATCACAAAATCAGTGGGACACACATGTTCATCTCTGGCTACTCTCTGTAATGAGTAGAAAGTGATTCATGCAGCCTTTTATATAGACATTTAGAAGGTATGCAGTATGAAACTGGGGTACTGTTTCACTGATAAGCTTCTTTACATATGTCATCTCACCTCTAAAAGGCGCACACACATACACTCATTAAGATCTGTAGAAAGATGCTGAGACTGAGAAGACTGGCATGACAGGAGTCGACGTTTTGTTTTGGCTTAGGCCTGCCATTGTGAGTTCTGACTCTCTAATGAAAGTGAGGTTTAAAGCATATTCCCAGATGTTTTAATCTATATTCTAGTCCATATAAGTCTCTTCATAGGTGAACTGGGAGTATGCCCTAGGAAGTGAGGTGTTTGCTTTAAACTGAAACTGTACTCTGTCAAGTTTGAATGTCTGACCTGTACCATGTCTCAGGTATGCACTTGAACATGTAGTCTGATATGAGTGTACAGTTCATGAGCCTAACTTAAAAACTATACAGAGTATCATATACCTGCACAAATCTTGTGAGACCTACTTCAGCTGTGAGTCCCAAAAGCACGGATGTCTTAGCTAGGCAGGGATCATGAAATCAGTTGAAGACAAACCTTCATACCTGGATGCCCTCTGTAATGAGCAGCAAGTGATTCATGCAGGGTTTTGTACAGACATTTAGAAAGCATGAGGTGTGAAACTGAGGTAGTGTTTCACCTATAAGCTTCTTTACATATGTTGTCTCACCTCTAAAGGCCGCAATGGTGAAATGTCATGTTGTGCATTTTCATGCAGAACGTGGCAGGCACTGCGCGGTGCCTGCCACCTTGTGCATGAACATGTTGCAACCCTCCACCCCACCACCCCCGGGGGGCCCACAACGGGCCCCCAAATCAAATCCCCGGCAGCCTTTCCATGTCGGCGATGAAAGGCCTTCAAAACCTCACATCCTAATATGGCTGGCGGTGCCTTCTAGGCACCACCACCATATTTGGGCCCAGCCAGCAATCGTAACAATTGCCAACCGGCAGAAAAGCGACGGACGTACTTTGCGTTCACCGCGATACCCACCGCCATCGGGATATGGCGGTGGGTAATTCACGTTATTTTGGCGATCGTTACGCCATCGTAATGACCCCCTTAGTAAGGTGTTTAGAAAGATGCTGAGACTCACAAGAGTGCATGACAGGATTCAGCCTTTCATTTGGCATAGGCCTGGCATTGTGAGCTCTGACTCTCTAATGAACCTGATAGAGAAAAGTGGGGTTTAAAGGTTGTTGGCAGATGTATTAACTTACTTCATATAACCCTCTACAAAGGTACAATTCAAGTACACTGTAGATAGTGAGATGTGTGCTTTAAAGTCAATGTGTATGCTGTCAAGTTTGAGTTTGACTGGTATTATATCTCAGGTATGTCTGTACTTTTACATGTAGTCTGACACGTGTGATGCAGCTGATGACCCCAATTTAAAAACTATGCAGTCTTTCATACTCCTGCACAAATCTTCTCAGAGGTACTTCAGCATTTAGTCCAACTAGCATAAATTTGTTACCTAGGCATGCGACTCAAAAGCACTCAAAACTCTGTTGCATACCTGCCTGCCCTGTAAAATTACCAGAAAGTGACTCATCCAGGTTCATTTACAAACATTTAGAGAGCATGAGGTGTGAAATAGAACTAGTGTAATATCAGGGAAGAGGTGTGGGGCCGCGGCCAGGGCGACTGACGCTGGATGCTGGGGATCACGGTTCGATCCCTGGCTCCGGTGGCAGGGGTCTGTCCAGCACCATGCGACTCTGGGCAATAGCTCGCTTAATCTTCCCAACGGCCCCCAGCGCCGACATACCCCTTCGGGGGTGATTTGTGCGCTATACAAGTACTGGATTTACATTTACAGGCTTTTTTATATGTCATCTTACCCCTAAAACACAGAGACACACTCATTGAGGTGTTTAGAAATATGCTGAGACTCACAAGAGTGGCATGACAGGAGTTGGCCTTTGATTTTGACGTAGGGCTGATATCGTGAGCTTTGACACTGTATTGAAAGTGGTAGAGAAAAGTGAGGTTGAATACATGCTGGCAGATATATTAGCCTGTATCCCAGTCCATATAAGTCTTTGCAAAGGTACACTGCAAGTAGGCCACATATAGTAAAGTGTGTACTTTAAATTGAAATCATAATGTGACAAATTTTAATGTCTGACTGCTACCATGTCTCAGGTAAGTGTGCACTTCAACGCGTACTTTGATATATGTGGTGCAGCTGATGAGAATAATTTAAAAACTATACAGCCTATTATACCCCTACACAAATCTTGGCAGAGCTGCTTCAGTATTCAGTCACAAAAGCAGAGATCTCTTAGCTAGTCTGGGATCATGAAATCACTTGAAGACCCACTTTCATACCTGGTTGCCATGTGTAATGAACAGAAAGTGATTGATTGAACTTCTTCTGATAAATATTTAGAAAGCATGCAATGTGAAGCAAGGGTAGTCTAGTATGTTTACAGTTGTTTGAATGTATTATCTTGCCTCTAAAAAGGCACTCCGTTTAGTTTTACATGTATGGTGCAGCTGATGATGCTAAGTTAAAAAGTATAGTCTATCACATCCCCTGGAAAATATTATTAGAAGTATTTCACATTTTAGTACCACAAACACAGATCTGTTTCCTAGAGAGGACTGATGTAAGCATTTTATTACACAGGTTCATACCTGTCTATCCTGTATTATAAGTATAAAGTCATCAATGTACAAAATGAAAGGGTATATCGATTTAAAAAAAAAAATGTCTGCCAGACTTTCAACCATTTACAGCATTCCTAATGTGCATAGTTAGATGTCCTATATACTTATTGCTAATGGAGACAATGGCAATGTAATTTAAATAACTGGTTAGTGATGATTATGAATAATATTATCAAATTAATTTAAAATTATTAATTTATGTAACATACTATTAAATATGTTTTTTTTTTTTTAGATCTTTTCTTTACTTAATGAAAAGAGTACTACTTAAAAAGAGTGAAAAGAAAAAATTAGATGACACAACATGGCACTAATAAATATTTCTATCGCCGTCATGGTGAACTTAAATGCATGTTAAGAACCCTAGGTACACCTACATGGTTTCTAACACTTAGCTGTGCTGAATATGCGTTGGATGATTTACATGTACTTGAATTCCTACAAGGAACTAATTTAAATGTAAAAAACATTGAACTGAAGACTGCTGGAGAACTCTGTTTTTTTAGATCCTGTAAATGTCTGCAGGTGTTTTAACCATAGGGTTCAAGCTAGGATGTCATTTAACTGCAATAAAAGTGTAGGTAACTGATTTCTTTTGACGAAAAGAGTTCCAAGCCAGAGGTCCTCCTCATAGACACATGCTATTATAGATAAAGAATTCACCAACATTTGGAACAGATAGTGATAAAGCTGTTTTGTCTTTCATTGAACAGTATGTTACATGTGCCAGTCCAAAAGAAGGAGTAAAGACATTGAAACAACAAGTTTTATGGTTTCAAAGTCATAGATATGGAAAATACTGTCAACGGAAATATAAATGTAGATGAAAATGTTATACAAAATGTTGTTTTGGATTCCCACGACCTATATCTTCTAAAGGAAGAGTAAATAATTTTTTCTCAGCAGTAAAACAATCAATAACTCAGAAATCTCCCAAGAATACATACAACTAGAGAAGAAAAGAAGCTTCAAACTATATTAATGACTATAATCCAGTTATTTTAAATGCAAACATGGATATTCAGTTTGTGGCGGAAGGTCGGCAGCGGCTGCCCCATGTCCTGCTGCTGACGGCAGAACCGGATCCTCCGGCCCAGCCCCTCCTCTTCGCAGGCAGACTCTGGAGCTCTGCTTGTACTCAGAGCTCCGAAGGCTTTTATCTTCTCCGTAATGAGGTGCTGAAAAAGGAAGACTTGCTGAGAGACCGAGTTATGGTGCTGCGGTGGCTCGGTGTGGGAATTTTCTGGAGGCTGCCGTTTTGAACCGCTAGAACTGTGGCGGTTTGATTCGTCCCTGGGGGGGTAAAACCAAGCTGAGGAGTTTATGGAGGCGTGATTGTGGTTTGGAGCGCTGTGCCTACCACTCCTGCCCTTTATCCAGTGGGCTGATTAACCTTTGTTCAGGCAATGGAGCCAGGCAGAAAGTGTGGCGCCTGCAGCTGCTGAGGATTGGAGGATTTTGAAGTGAGGAGACTTGGTGTTAGCTGGTGTTGTTAAGATATTGGAAATTTATGAGGTCTGGTCCCAGCTCTCATCAAGTTTATGGAGAGATAACGAGACTGCTCCTATTCAACCTCTTATTCAACCTGGGAGAGGAACTGGTACAGTCTGCTCCCACTCACTGGTGGAAGTAAAGAGTGGCTTAGGTGAAGTGCAAGGTAGGCACTACGCATGACTTTGTGGCTTATATAGGGCTGTGCTAGTATTCAATGCATTTGTAGCATAGGCGCCCTACTGTCATGTTGCAACTTTGCACAAAAATTGGTTCACCAGTTCTCCATGTCCCCCCTAAACAATGTAAGAAGGCCTCACAGAGTAGGGTGGCTGGCTGGTGAGATAAGCCGATAAAGACCTCGGGAGGCACTCCTGCCTTGTGCTTTAAACCTGCCCAGCCGCACGAAGAAGAGGGAAGGGGGACAGCAGAAGGTTTATTTTTGCGCAATAGAAAAATATGGTGCCTCCTGTTCAATTTCTAACAGCTCTGAAAATTCAACTCCATCTCCAGCCTCTATTTTACCAACAAGGAACATAGGGTTAGATAAGTCTGGAGCCTCTTCAAAAGCCTAAAACCATTCTCTTTGTTTTGTGAGGCTTTCATTTTTTGTTTTTCTTTAATGGTATACTTTATGTGTAAATGATGACAGTTCCCTGTGGCTTTCCTGTTCAGAAGGCCCTCCATAGAGCAGGGGAAGTATTCATATTTTGTGCTGGCATCCACAGTACCTCTCCAAAACTTCCTCTGCAGCACCAAAGATGGGCTCATGTTCAATGCTTGAGTTAAGGGGAACCTTGTTTTATTCATTTTTTCCCTCCAGCATCTAGGCCTGTTTCTCTACGCCTTCCCTAAAATGGGTTGCTTGTTATGATAAATAGCGGCGAGGCTCGTAGGAATGCTGTTCCCCTATATTGAGCTACAGTTTGTTGTGAAGGGCCTGATTGCATTTTAAATGGGGTTGATCCTGACATGAATGTTCTCATTAAGCTTTTGCATTTTGTACAATGTAATGTGGGTTTACCTGATGTTCATTATACTGGGACATGAGTCTTCAATTTGTTTGGTTTGTGTAGTAAAGTCTTTATTTAATAAACAGAATTTACAATAAAAAGCCTAAAACCTTCCCTTTGTTCACAAATGCTGGGTATAAACATTCTGGTGAGGAGATCAGAGCGGGAGTATTGCTATCAATTACAACAATACTAGGGTCCACAAATTCAACATTTGAGGGTGTTGCTGCACGCAATGTGCAAGAGAAACCGGATTATACTCCTCTAAATGCTTCGGGGGGCCAGGTGCTTCAGATGAAGCTTCCTTCGTTCCCTCCAATTATCAAAGCACCAGCTTCAGCGTACAAGTGACGGTTGCTCCTGAACTGAATATTCACCCAAAAGTATCGTTGATTAAAAATCCTTGCATGGCTTAGGAGCTCCTGCCAGAAGCTTTGAAAGAAATGCTGGATACAATTCTGGTGGAGATCCGTGGGATTAAAGTCCAGCAAGCTTTGGATACGGAGCAAATAAAGCAAAGGCTTACTAAAATGGAAGAGACCTTATTGGTATTGCCAAACCAGCTACAGGCAGCGGCAGCAAAGAATCACTGACTTCAAGGACAAATTGGCACATTTGCAATCCCGTGCGGCACCTGAATTTGCAAAAATCAACAGAATTGGAGCTAAAATTTGAATCTATGGAGAATCACGCAGGACGCTCCAATCTGCGATTCATGGGAATTCCGGAAGGAAATGAATCCCAGGGTCATATACAATCAGTTCCTCAGCTTATCAATATGCTGATTAAAGATCATGTTTTACCATCTGCTCCTGAGGATGTGACAATCATGCGGGATCATTGTGTACCTTTCCATCAGACACCTGGGGCCAAATATCCTCGAACTATTCTGGTCAACTCCATTTTCCGGATTAAGGAACAGGTCCTCACTAGAGCGATACAGCAGAAAACGTTCACAATATTGCAAAATGCCTCTTTGAAGATTTTTTCTGATCTTTCTGTGACTTCAGCTAGGCGGAGAAAGGTGTTTCAATTGCTTGCCTTTTAATTTAGATCAATCAGAACACAGGTCTCCTTGGTTCAGTCTTCAAAATTGAAGGTGCTTTGGAAGGGACAACTTAAGAACTTTAATGTTCAGAAGTACAGGACTTCTTAAAAACAATTCAAAATTAGAGTTATATATAGGAAGGTATTATTCGTTTCTCAAGAAAGGTGGGGGTGGGGATGGTGGTGGAGACCCGATTCTGACAGATGAGGATGCAACTGCAGGGCATCCATCAGTTAGGGTTTTGCGTGGCGTGTTGCTAGGGGGACGCCCACTAGATAGGGTTTTGGGGTGGGTAGGCTTGGGGTTGGGTTGGGATTGCAGAGAAAAAATGAGTGGATCGTTTTTGTATTGCATACATAAGTGGGTTTTTTCTTTTCAAATTTCTAATTTTATGTATTTTTGGTGTGATGAAAGCTGTCATTTCGATTTTAAATGGATATCATCAAAATATTTTTGTGCAATGTGTATGGCTGGTTGAATACAAGAAAGGCAAGTGCAATGTTAACTTGGTTGCATTTTTTCTCCCCACAAGTGCTGTTTTTCCAGGAGACTCATTTTAGATCTGATACACCTAAACTGATTCTTCCAAAGGGGTATAACCAAGCCTATTTTGCCTCGGCTAACTCATCAGTTTGTGGGGTGGCTATTATAATTTCTAATAACTGCGATTGTCAAATATTAAAAGTTAGTCGTGATGTTCAAGGCCGCTGGATTTATGTGCAGGTTAACCGTAGAGGGGTTGTATTTGATCTCTTAAACTATTATTGTCCTGTATTTGATGACATCTCATCTTTACTCCAAATTCATGATTTATTGGCAGTCTTGGAGGGCTCTATAATTTAGAGGGGTTGATTTTAACTTCATTCAAGATATTCGCCTAGATACTTCTAATGTAACTAAGAAACAACTAAAACCCAACTCAAAAATGCTGATTAATATGATGAAAAAGGATTTTGCATTGCTGGATTCATGGCATCAAAGTCATCCTGGGCACTCAGATTAAACATGCTATTTTTTAAGATATAAAACCGCATCTTGAATAGATTTTTTTTTTATTGATAATCTGTTATCCAGAAACGAGACAGAGATTATCTCCAATGCCTTTTCTGATCATTCACCCATTTCTGTTAAAATTCATATGAAGGGAACACAGCTTCGAATATGAGGTGCTGGTGCTTCGATAAATCTCTTCTCGAAGATGTGGAGTGGATTACTGAAATGCAGTCTTTTATTAAGCATTTTTTTTTAATCAATGAGAACACAGGGCCTCATTTATGAAAAGTGACACATCGCTGCGTCAAAACAGCGATGCGTCCCTTTTCATTGCGCCCTCCTTGCGACCACAATGATGCGTCATATTTACAGTATGACGCATCATGTCGCAAGGAGGTACAGATACGTCAGTATTTCTGACGTATCTGTAGGCGCAAAAATGACGCATTGCTGGAGTGTGTCACAAAAGTGACGCAACTCCAGCAATGTGTCCTTTCACATGGGGCAAGCTCCATGTGAAAGAGCCTGCATCAGTTTAACACCTGCCATGAGGCAGGCATAAGATATTGACGCATTAGGGTCAAAAAAATGGCGCAGTGAAATCTGATAGATTTCACTGCGTCACTTCTACGACCCTTTCTTGCGTCAGAACGCCCCCCCTGCATACATTATACCTGGCGCATGTATAATGTAGAGCAGGGCTTTACAAAGTGACGCATCTACCTAGATGCGTCTCTTTGTAAATGTGACGCAACATGGCGCATTTTTTACACTGCTGGTGCGTCACAAAAAGTGACGCACCGGCGGCGTAAACGTGATGCAGGGGCTCATAAATGAGCCCCTGAGTGTCTATCTTTTCTGTGTGGGAAGCTTTTAAAACAGCCTTTAGAGGGCAGGTAATAGCATATACATCAGCTCTGCGGAAACAATGCTCCCAGGAGATACTTTCCCTACAGGATGAGGTTGAAAAAGGTAAAGCTAAGTTAAAGACGGTTAGGTCTGAATCTCAAAAGATGGGTCTCCTTCAAGATATAGCAGAGGTTAAAGATAATCTCGGGCAATTTTTTTATCTTTAGGTAATCAAGGGGAGCAAGGCCTATAAACAAAAACTCTACAAAGAGAGTCAACATATAGGACGATATCTGGCCTGGTTAACAAAAACTCAGAATAGTCAAAATACAATTACTCGGATTAGAGACCCAGTCTTGGATACAATTGTAGATTCCAAATAGGAAATTGCAGTTGTTTTTTTTTACAGCATTTTAAAATGATATATGAGGAGGCACAGGAAAATACTCAAGCAGCACTTATAAACTATTTTGTATCTTTAGAAATGCCTTCTATTTCTAAGACCGTACAGGATTCTCTCGATAAATCTATTTCACAAGATGAAGTCAGTAAGGTATTGAAATCTATAGCCAATGCGAAAGCCCCAGGTAATGAATAATGATGGTATTCCTGTTGAAGTTTTTAAGATTTTTGAACCTTTGCTTTAACCTTTTCTTACTAAATTATACAATTTGATAAAAAATGGTGAACCAATATCTAAAAATGTTAAGGAAGCGGTTGTGGTCTGCTTTCTTAAGAAAGATAAGGATCCCATCACTGCTGGTTCATACAGACCTATAAGTCTTTTAAATATAGACTATAAAATTTTTATGACAATTTGGGCAGTAAGGTTGACTCCGGTTGCATAACAGGTGGTTCATATAGATCAGTCAGGTTTTATTCAGAATATATCTATGGCCTCTAATACATATTTTTGGTCACAAGCCATCGATTACCTGTCAGTCAACAAGGTTAAGGCAGCAATTTTAGTGCTTGATGCAGAAAAAGCATTTGACCTTGTTGAATGGCAGGCTTTGTTTTTTTATATTATCTAAGTTCAGCTTGTCTAAACGTCTGGTCAAAATTATAAAAGATGTGTACTCAGGTTCAGAGGCGAGAATCTTGATTAACAGAGAATCAGCGGGTATAGTTAAGATTCGACTTGGGACTAGACAGGGATGCCCGCTGTACCCCCTTTTATTTGCACTTTTTATAGAACCCTTGGCAATTAAAATCCACAATAATCACCAGATAATGCCTCTAATAGCGGCTATGCCAAAAATGAAATTATTTACAGATGATGTTATTTTATATTTATCAGAAGAACCATCTAATGTCTTAAATGCATTCGAGGAAGTAGAAGAATTTACACGAATAGGTGGGTATAGACTAAATCAAGCAAAGACGGAGGTGCTTTGGTTCAATGCCCCATCAGTGTCGCTGCCTTTTCTCCCTCAGCAGAATTCATCTTATCCTATTAGATATTTAAGTTTATATGTAAATTGTCAGTATGATCATCTTTTTAGGCTACATTATGGAAAAACCCTGGAAAAAGCTAAGAGGCTATTAGATAGATGGGGGCAGATTTACAAGGCCCTTGCTCCTTCTTGCGCCGCCATTGCATCACTTTTTTGACGCAATGGCGGCGCAAACCGCGCAGCCTATTTACAATGTGACGCATCTAGGGAAATGCGTCACGTTGTAAAGCCCTGCGTCACATTATACCTGCGTCAGGTATAATGTATGCAGGGTGGGTGTTCCCACGCAGGAAGGCCTCATAAAAGTGACGCAGTGAAATATACAGGATTTTACTGCATCACATTTAGGACGCCACTGCGTCAAAACCTTACGCCTGCTTGAAGCAGGCGTAAGGCGTGACGCAGTACAGTAAGTATAGGCCTCAAAATACATTGCTGGAGTTGCGTCGCACTTGCGACACAACATCCAGCAATGCGTGACTTTTGGGCCAACAGATGCTTCAGAATTTATGACGCATCTGTTAATCCTTGCGCCATGGAGCACTGTATTGTAAATACAGAGCATCCATGGTGGCGCAGGGACATTTGACGCTTTCTCAAGGAAACTGACGGATCTATGCAGATGCGTCAGTTCCTTGTAAATCTGCCCCATGGTCTCTTCTTCCTTTAACTTTAATAGGCCGTGTATCATTGGTCAAAATGTCTATCTTGCCATTATTTGTATTTTTATTTATTCATCTTCTGATTAAAATTCCTAAATCATATTTCTCAGAAGTACATGCATTAATTCGGAATTTTATATGGGCTCAGAAACAGCCTAGAACTTCTTTAGCAATTTTACAACTAGATACGTCTCAGGGGGGGCTTGCCCTCCCCAATCTCGAGCTTTATTACCAGGCTGCTCGATCAAATTTATTCGTTCAACTCCCATTGACAGCATCAAAGTTTGAGAATTTTTTATTAAAAAGTATGGTGCAGGAGAGTGCAATCCAATTACCTGTTTTTTTACGTTTTCCGAAACTCCCTAAAAAATCGATATACAAGACATTTGCTGACCTTGCTTGTCGCATACAAGTATTTTTTAATTTACATAAAATTCCTAGATTCCATCTATATTCATACATTAGTGAGTGTCAGCCCTTTGGTTTGCAGCTTTCTCGGGGGTCTTTGCAATTATGGCAAGAGGTGTTTTTTGAATATTTGGGTGACTTTTTTAGTACAACTAATTTGACTACCAGGGAGATGTTGTCCCAGCAGTTGGGCCCTAGGTTTCCAGCTTCGGCATTTAGTTATAATCAAATTTCGAGCTTCTTAAAAGCAAATTATGTTGTGATTAATAATGAAGCTTTAAATATATTGAACCAACTATATGGCCAGGGCCTATGTGTAGTAGGCAATTGGTATTCTTGCCTAATACAGCCGGGCTCGATAACTTTTTTCCTAAACTATTGAAAGAAACCGGCTGCAGTGTCAGCAAAAAGGAATGGCAGTCTCTCTGTGAAGTAGGCCCTAAAGCGCTTAGAGCTGCAAACTGTAAAAGAATGGCCTATTTGTCAGGATGGCTAACTTATTATACACCTAAAAGACTGAATGCAATTTTTCCGGCCTCTTCAGAGTTTTGTCCTGGAACCCTATTTTTTTCTACTATCCCGATCTGTATCAATTCTGGTCTGATGTTTTTTGAGGATTAATCAATGTCTAGCATTATCAGTCCACATTATTCCTACTATTAAATTAGCTCCTTTTGGGTGTTCAATAGAAGTCCAACCTTTGTCTAAATACCAAGAATATTTCTGTTCAATAGCTATTGCAGTGGCCAGGTCCCTCATTTTACAAAATTGGAAGTCTAATAAGATACCGTTGATTCAGCAAAGGCAAGAAAAGATGGTTAAGACATATATATGGGAGGAAGCATATGCCAAGCGGATAGGGTCTCTTAGAAGATTTGTAGCAATCTGGTCTGGGTTTTCCAATAATGCATTTTAAAATGTTCATAGTCATTTATACCCTCAATGTGTTATGAAAGTAGATTATTACTTGATCATTTGCACTATATTTCAGAGTATAAATAAGTTGCTGCTATCGATATATTGCCTGACTTTGTACTGTTAGCACTTATTTCTATACCATTTGCAATTTATTGATGTATTCATGAACAGATGGTTTTATTGATTATATGTTGTGACGCTTCTTATGTCATGTTTCAATTTTAGCACTGTATGGATAGTGTATCATCACTTTTTTGAATGATTTTCTATCCAGAAAGGATAGCACCTTAGTCCGATTGCACTAGCACTTTATCATTATAATTATAATTATGAACTGATTACCAGTTTGGACATAAGCTGCTGAGGTTTTTTTGATATCTCCTGATGCACTTTTAGCACTTTATTGCCATCACACTATTGTTTTACTTATGTATGCAGGAATTGATTGTTTCATTGATCTAAGTTGTATTATGCAATTGAGCTGTTTCTCTTTTGTGTTGCAATCCATTTAATTACTGCTGCTCGTTATGTCACTTCATATATTAGTCAGAGATTAAAGAAATGTGGGAAGAAATTTCTGCAGAAAAGAGTCTCAGCAAGCTTGATGATGCTTTCCTATAGTGAGATAGGATCCTATGATTGTTCGGATTGCTTGAGCTCAGCCAGTTTGTACTCAAAGTCAAGCAGAATCATTTGGATAAGTCTAGGCCTATCCTCCACACAAAATATAGTATTTGAATCTTTTCAAGAAATCCAATACTTAGCACAGTACAAGCCAGAAAGCATTGATATTGTCAAAACTAATATGCTGGATACATACTATCCCAAAAGGATAAAATATTTCAAAATAAAATACTTCAACATTACAGGTTTAATAAGAATGTTACTGAAAATAGAAATAAAAAAATAAGCAGTAATTGGATGTGATGGATGTTTAGTGAAACATGTCAAAGGGAATCTTAATAATAATCATAACAAACTCTGTTGTGAAACTCCAGATAGGAGAGAATTTTTTATTTAGCTCTTCTGAACTGTTCATACCTTGGCGAAGTGAAACAGAATTGCTTGGAGATTTTGACTGATACAAAGATCCTTTTAATGCAACTAAAGATAGCATTCAGTGTATGATTATTTCCGAATTAATTAAAAATGATAAATGATGAGATTGAACAAGAAGGAACTATTGCAGCTCAAATAGCTATAGAAAGTTCACAAAGCAGTCAAAGTTCAGACCCAATGACTGAAGATCCCAATGGACAAACAATTATTGAAAATGAGGCAGCAATTGCCATGAGTGAAGTAGAAATTGCAATTCAGCAAGCACAACAGGATATTATTTAGTTTGAAAAGTTAGAGGGACAACTGAATATTGAATAAAAAGAAATATAGCTACAATTCAAAAAGCAAGTAGAACATGGCTTCCTCCATTAAAAACAACAATGCCAATGTTCATCATTTCAACCTATTCTATTGTACATTAGTGGTCAAACTGGAACAGGAAAACGTTTCTTAATTAAAGTTCTGACAAGTTATCTACACAGGAGTGCCGAATCACGTTTATCTTGTGTTGTAACAGATCCAACTGGATTAGCAGCACATAATATTAAAGGTATTACTTTACATCAATTATGTATGCTGCCAGTCGAACAGGATAATACATTGGAATATCAAAAGCTATCAGAAGAAGCTTGTTATGAATTCTCAAGAGTATTGAAGAAACTAAATCTTTTAATCAATGATGAGGTGAGCATGTTCTCAAACTTAAGGCCTTTGTACACTTGAGAATGCAACAGATTTTAAAAACAGATTACGATGTGCTGTTTGGAGGAAAACATTTAATTGTAGTTGGAGACCTACTGCAACTTACTCCTGTTAAAGGACAACCTGTTTTTAAAACACTTCTCCATGATGACACAAGTAAATCTTTAGGAAGTATTGGGAATGTAAATATTTGGTTAAACTTTGAATATAAAGAATTTGTTAAGAATATGCGACAAGCAGGTGATGAAGATTATGGAAATATTCTTATAGACATAAGAATTGGTATGTTGACAAAACATGGTAAACACGTTTTAGAAAGTCAGCTAATAAGTAACTTGCTTACATCTGAAAAAATTGCAGCAGAAGTAATGTACAATTTGCTTGTAAAAAAAAAATCCATAGTTTGCCTATTGCCTACACTGCAAGAGTGTTCTATGTTTAATGAACAACTATTCAGACTGGAAAAACAACAAATTCTGGAAATTAAACACCAGGGAGTAACAATTCATCTTACTGAAAAACTACAGCTTAAATTGGATTATTTGGAAAAGTCTGAATCTAAAACTGCATGATTAGAAAAGATTTTACATGTATGTAAAAACTGTTGAATAATTTTGCTGCGTAATTTGAATGTAGAAGAAGGATTAGTAAATGGAGCAATGGGAAAAGTTGTTGATTTTGTTAATTTTCAAAATAGAGATGGAATAGAATTTTTGATTATAAAATTTGACCAGATTAATGAAGTAAGACAGATTGGGCATTGTGTTGTACGTTTTTTGCTTGTAAGGGACCGGTATGTTTGAAGACAACAGTTTCCTCTGTCTCTACCATATGCAGTAACTATTCACAAATCTCAAGGTTTAAGAATAGAAAGAGCTTTTGTAAATGTCGGAAATACTGTGTTCAATGAGGGAATGGCATACACTGCAATGTCTCAAGTAAGAATATAGGGCCTGATTATGACAGCGGTGAACCCACCACCGGCAGGCTGCCTGTGGTGGGTTTGCCACCATTGTAAGGCCATTCCCCGCCCGCCAGATAAGAATGGCGGGTGGTGTGCTGGCGGGCGGAAAGCCCGTCCACTACGGGTCTGACAGAGGCAATCATTGCAATTGCCTGTCGGCCATGCCCAGCATCTCTAGGATGGTGACGGTGCCTAGCAGGCACAGTCCGCAACATTAGGATGGTGCATCCCCGCCAACCTTTCCATGGCAGGGGAGCCGCCTTGGAAAGGCTGGCAGGGATTGACTTTGGAGGCCGGTTGCAGGCCCCCCTGTGCACGGTCACTTTTATTTTGCACTTGGGGACACCTATGGTGCCCCCTACATTTTCCTGCACCATGTGGCAGTCACTGCATGGTGCCTGCCACGTAGTGCAGGGAAAAGCAAAACATGCATTTTTAACATTGTGGCGGGTGCTGCAGCCAGCAGCACCAGCCACAATGTTAAAACTGCCTTTTGCTGCCACGTTGTGGCAGCCGCATTGTAATTTGATGTGCAGGACCACCGCCATATAGATGGGTTGTCCCAATCCCCAGGACGATGGCGGACGGACTTAAGTCCATCCGCCATCATAATCACCCCCATTGTCCGGTTTGTATGATAGAATTTGATGAGAAAAAGTTTAGACCGTACAATCGTTAAAGAAGACTTTATGCTTCTCATTTAGGTGAATACCTGATATATGAGAAACATATAGTCTATCCAAAATGTAAATATGTCAAACATTCAACTGAAGTTCAAGATAACAAAAGCATTGAAGAGAAAGTTGAAGGCGTAAAGAAGCAAAAGTATAAATTGATGATGACTTTGAAGGATACCATTTAGAAAACAGTTCAAGTATCAACTGTTATGCTAATGTGATTCTGAATGTAATGTTTCATTTACCACGTCTTAATCATGAAATCATGGAAAACCGTGAAAAAAGATTCTGTTCTGCACTACATCATTTATTTCAACAGTTGGCAACTAACATACTGCTTCTGGCATTCAACATCTTTCGGATATATGTACTGGTTCATTGCCATTTATTCTCAACATACAACATGATGTACAAGAATTTCTAATGCTCATCTTTGGAGTATTGGAAGATGAAAGAATAAACATTGATAACTTATTTGGTTATTTAGTTCTACCTTTAAAATACGTGGAGAACAATTCCTTACTTAACGATATGAGACTGCAAATCAGTGCCTTTTAAAAAACTTGATTAAAACAGCAAATCAAGATATGACATGTTCACATTGTAGATCAGATATGTAGTCTATATTACATATAGAACAATTTGAAAACGATCTCATTTTAATGTTAGAATGTTGTAGAGCAAATGGAACAAAATTGGAAACAACATTTTTTAATTTTAAAGGAAGTCAAATATCAATTTCAGGAAAAACTGTGGCTATTATTTTTTATGACACTATACTGTTTATTTAAAGTGTAACGATGGATGGACACATTTCAATGATGCCCACCTGGATTTCAAAGCTAGATTGGTTTCTCAATCAGCAAATTCATATATATTATTTCTCCAACAAAAGTTCTAAGAACATCTTTTGGCCTATTGGGGTGACTTTTAAAACATGTTGAAAACTGTATTTACCTCTATCCTAGCTCATATTAGTCTCCACAAAGGTATACTGGAAGTAGTACATACATAGTGATATCTGTGCTTGAAACTTATAGGGCAGTTTTTACATTTGAAAGTTTGACAGCTTCAATGTCTGCTGTATGTTTGCATTTGAAAATGTAATTTAACATATATCCAGACACTTCCTATGCACCCATGCAATCACCCAGGCACTACCCATGTACTCAACCATTCACTCATGCATTACCATGGCACTCATCCATTCAGCCAGGTACTACCCATGCACTCATCAATTCACTCAGGCACTTCCCTTGCACTCATCCATTCACTCAGGGACTAGCCATGCACTCATCCTTTCACTACGGCACTACCTATGCACACATCCAATCATAAAGTTACTACATTTACACTCATACATTCACTCAAGCACTACCTACGCACTCATGCAATCACCCTATTGCTGCCCATGCACTCATATTGTCACCCCGACACTACCCATGCACTCATCCAATGACTCCGGTAGCGTCTGTGCATTCACCCAATCACCGAGCCACTATACGTGCACTCATTCAGTCACTCAGACATTACACCCATGTACTCATCCAATCACACAGGATCTACCCATGCAAACACACTCACTACATATGATAACATAGGACAAAGCATATTGTCAACAGAAAACAGAAATCACTGGATCCCATTAGTATTCATATTTAGTATTTTGATTATTATTTTGCTGAATAGATATATCAATACTGAACCATGTGTACTAGTAATAGTAACATTTTAAAATCTATTCATGATAAATAGTAGAACTAATGTAGATGAAAGAAGTAATGAACAAAATGTAGTTAGGAAAAACGTACAGTTATGCATATTTATGATGATTTACTATGCTGTTTTGTTTATACAAATTATTCGATTGTTTTTCCCCCACTGTTCAATGATGATGCTACATTCAAATCACTGTGTATGGTGAAGTTTTGTGCAATTTGAGAACAGTAAAAAGGGAAACTGAAACTGTTATTTAATTATAAACTAATGCTATGTTCCGAAAAACGTAATATTAAGATTTTTCTAATATAATATAATATGGTTATATGATAGTTTTTCTTTTACTTCTTAATAGCAGGTACTGTTCGACATTGAAAACAGTTGCAGTACTGTTTAGAACAATGCTACTCTAAATGATGTATCTTAATTACTTCAAAGGTAAGAATTTATAATATAATATTCATGATAAACTGTCATCCTACTACAGAGAAGCAGTAACACACTCACTTTCTGAGGAAATGCTGACACCAATAAAAGTGGCATAATAATAGTTGGCCTTATATTTTGCATTAGACCTTCTATTGCAAACTGCTTCTGCTGAAAGAAACTAGTATAGAAATGTGACTTTAAAACTTGTTGAAAACTGTATTTACCTCTATCTTAGCCTATATTCAATCAATCAATCAATCACGGCATTTATAGAGCGCGCTACTCACCCGGGAGGGTCTCAAGGCGCTGGGGGAGGGGGTAAGTTACTGCTCGAACAGCCAGGTCTTGAGCTGCTTCCTGAAGGCGAGAAGTCTCCACAAGGTATACTAGAAGTAGTACATACATAGTGATATCTATGCTTGAAACTGAAAGTGCATTTTGTTACATTTGACAGTTGCACCACCTGTACGTCACTTTTCCCATGTTAAAAATGACGCAAAAGTTGTGCAAGGGGCTTGTAAATAAGCCCCTATATGATCTACTATATCCGGCACTACCCATGCACTCATCCTTTCACCCAGTCACTACTCATGCATGCATCCAGTCACCCAGGTAATATTCATCCACTCATCCACTCACAAGGCACTACCAATGCACTCATAGAATCACAGACTCACAACTCATGCATTTATCCAATCATCAAAGCACTACAGATGTACTCATGCAATCACTCGAGCACTACCCATGCGCCCATCCAATCACTCAGGCACTACTTATTCACTCATCTATTCACTCAGGCACTACCTATGCACTCATCCAATCACCAAGGCACTGTGCATGCATGCACTAATGCCTTCACTCAGGCACTACCCATGCACTCATCCATTCACTTAGGCACTACTCATGCAGTGATCCATTCACTCAGGCACTAGTAATGCACTCATCCAATCACGCAGGCACTACTCATGCACTAATCCATTCAGTCAGGCACTACCCATGCATGTATCCAATAACACAGGCTGTACTGTTGCACTCATCCACTCACTCAGGCAGTACTCATGCACTCATACATTCGCTCAGGTAGTAACCATAATCTCATCTATTCACTCACACAGTATCCACACACATATCCAGTCACCCAGGCACTATCCTTTCACTCATCCATTCCAACAGGCAGTACTCATGTACTCACTCAGGCACTACCCATGCACTCATCCAATCACCAAGACACTACTCACACACTAATCCATTCACTCAGGCACTACCCATACATTCATCTACTCACTCAGGCACTACTCATGAGTGATATATTCACTCAGGCACTACCCATGCACTCATCTAATAACCCAGGCATTGCCTTTGCACCCTTGCAATCACCCAGGCCCTACCATTGTACTCAACCATTCACTCATGCACTTACATTGCACTCATCCATTCAGCCAGGCACTACCCATGCACTCATCCATTCACTCAAGCACTTCCCTTGCACTCATCAATTTACTCAGGGACTAGCCATGCACTCATCCTTTCACTCAAGCACTACCTATGCACTCATGCAATCACCCTATTACTACCCATGCACTCATCCAGTGACCCCAACACTACCCATGTACTCATCCAATCACCCAGGCACTACCCATGCAAACACATTCACTACATATGAAAACATATGACAAAGCATATTTCCACCACTACTAACATACATATAACAAAAACAATTTCTATCTTTAACCAGAATAGGCGGTTCCAGAAGAGCCTTTTTTTTTATAACTCTTTTTTTTTTAGTTTTTTTAACTATTTTGAGTTTTTGGGGGTGGTTTTTAAACTTATTGGAAAAATAACTTTTAGATAATGTTTCTCACACTGTGGAAAAAATTCAAGTACAAAACAAAAGTAACATTTGTGATTCTTGATAAGTGTTATAACAGCTGAGATAGACTGCTCTCCAATACACAAGAAAGTTTGGCATTTGCAGCAATGTATCCCTGCATCAGCCAACTCTGGATATGTCACTGGTTCTGGTGAGCTACATACTTCGCCAGATAAAGTACTAGCTTCTCCTAATTCGCCATATTGAGCTTGCTATCTCTTCTCTCTACCACACTGCTCTCTTGGAAGTTGGGTGGGATGGACTTTTTGTAGGTGCTTCATCATAGATGGAGTATTTTTGCTCCGACCCTCTAGAATTTATTTTCCCAAAAAGTGAAAAGGTGACTTTCCTGGCGTTAACTTTTTTCCCCTTCAGCTATAGTAAAACAAAGTCCACACTATACTCTCCTTTTGTTTTATTTGAGGATCTTCTTCCTCTTCCATTTTTTCAAACTCCTTTGCACTCTCTCCCCCTCCAGATGCCATCTTCACTTTGAAAAAGAATTGAAAACACCAACAAAAACTCAAAGTAGTGAGTTCAAATACAGAAGGTGTGAATCTGTAGTGACACACCCAAATGCAGAAAAAATGGGTTAGTTCCTCCCTTTTTAAGGATAGAAAGGTTTCTGAACCAATCTCATTTTTTATTATGTCGCATGACGTCGTGACAGGTTTGCGTCATTATCGCGTTAATGTCGCACATCCGCAAAATTTATTAAATACACTTTCACAACAAATCTGTAATATGTAAAAAACATTTAACTTATACATTTGCATATAAAATACTTGTAAGAATCACGCTGGAGTCGCGTACACACCGCGCACCCGGAAATACAGACCATCAAGGTCCACGACGGTGTTGCAGCTCTGCAATAACTATTAAAAGAGGGTTTTGAATAATTCTAGTAATAATTATCAAAATTGTAGTGCTTTGCTAGTAAACCTGCTCCCTAAAATTCAATATTAACAACCTTTAAATATGTATTCTACATTATTAAAACTACAGAGAGCAAATTCCACATCTTGAATCCGTAAGGAAGTTACGACACGGTGCCGCGACAGGGTCGCGGCTCACAAACAAATTGTAACATTATTTTTAAACTATTTTACATATATACTAAAATTACTTTTAGAACCTTACTACAAAACAACTTCCATTAAACAGTACATTACAATTCTAATATTATGTAATTTAATCAATTTAAAATATTAGGTATGCGAATCCTAATTTAATAGAAACAAATGTCATAAACATAGCAATTCTTCTATAAAAACAATTATATTTACATATATATATATAAATAAATATATATATAAACACACACATATACAGATACACACTCACATAGATATATTCACTGAAAAAAACTAAAGTTACAGGGACGTTATAGTTAGGATTTAGCATTTAAAATACCTTAGAAATTCACTTAAAAAACCAAAGGTTACAGGGACATTATAGTCAGGAATTAGCATTTAAAAACTCTTAGAAATTCACTTAAAAAAACAAAGGTTACAGGGACATTATAGTTAGGAATTACCATTTAAAAAACCTTAGAAATTCAATTAAAAAAACAAAGTTTACAAGGACGGTATAGTTGGCAAATATATTTAAAAAAACCTTTGAAGTTCACACAAAAAAACAAAGGTTACAGGGATGTTATAGTTTGGGTCAGAATTTGCTCACACAAAACCAGAGAAATTCAGCTATTATAGTGAGTGGGTGGGTGTATGAGTGGCTCTATGGGTGAGCGAGTGGATGTGTATGTAGGTCTATGAATCAGTGAGTGGGTATGTGAGTACTGGTATGTCTCTGTGAATGGGTTTGTGAATGGTTTTGTGGGTGTATACAAAATTATATAGGCGTGTGAGTGGGCACGGCAGAGATGCTTTGGATGATGTCAAGTCATTTGTGATATCATCAGTGATGTCATGAGTGATGTGACTGACCATGTCATGAGTGATGTAATATGTGATGTCATAAGCAGTGCATTGCGGGGGCGCAAGTTATAATTAACTCAGGTAAATATGATGGCTGAATTTCTCTGGTCTTGTATGAGGAAAATCTGACCCTAAATATAACGTCCCTCTAACATTTTTTTTTTAGTGAAAAAAAATATATATATATATATATATATATATATATATATATATATATATATATATATATATATATATATATATATATATATATATATATGAATGAATTGATTATGAAGAAAGGTAATTTTGATTTTGTGTAATTACCTGTGCTCAATATTTCAAATGAATTACTTTAGTAAAAGTCATGAGTGAAGTGTCCCTTGGTAAAGTCTTAATATATTCTGAGATGGAATTCCTTTGAAAAAGGATCACTTCAGAAGAACAATGGAAACGGCAAAGTCACTAAATTAAAGGAGTTTCAAATATTCTCTTTTAAGAAAACTTCCATCTACTCATAATGTCATTCAGACAGAGGGGACTTCGAGAGACACTAATCTCCACCTCAGACCCGAACTCCAGAAGGTGAAGTAACTTGGATGTTTTATTCGTACTTATGGCTAAAACATTATTATTCACTGCTCATTCCCTGAAGCAGAACAGTGAGCAAAATTAATTTAATCTTCGTCGGAGCGCTAACAACACACTCCTGTTATGACTGGAATTACAGTTGAAGTGTAGTGTAAAGACTTAAGGCAACAATGATACCAACATCACAAAATTTCACTAATCAACTAAACAAGGAGATAAGAAATAAACCTTGATCCATTGTGGCCCCTTTTCCTGACGAAGGCACTGCCTTGTGCCGAAACGCGCATAGAACACAACAGTTTATTACCATTTTGCCACATTGTATCTCTACGACCACAAAAATCAGATATCAATTGTTATTACTGTTCTTGTCTAAAAATTGTGATTTTTTATTGTATGTTGTGTACATATTGTATGAATGATGGTATGAATGAATTAGTATAAATGGGGTATTGTTTTAGTATTAAATGGTTCTGCCAGTATTTAATTTATTATTAATAAAACATTTTCTACTTTATATATAACAAACAGATATTGTTGGTTCTCTCTCTGTTCATATACCTTGTTTAGTTGATTAGTCAAATTTTGTGATGTTGGTATCATTGTTGCCTTAAGTCTTTACACTAGATTTATTAACCCTGCCTTAAGGAACTGCACCCTATTAGCAGGGGGCCTCTGTCTTTACAATATATTACAGTTGAAGTGCGCAGCACACATGGTGCGCAAGTGCGAAGATGGAACACTAGCTCAAGCAACCACCACAACTATACTGCTCGGTGCAGTTCATCTGCCTTGTAATCTTCATAGCACAATGCTAGACTGGAGCTTCCTAAAGGGACAATGTTTTCTCCATTGTGGATACTTGTAACTACACAGGTATTTCCTATATGAAAACAATCTTCTAGTCCTTAGCACCCTACAGATCTGTGAGTTCTTGACAGCTTGGCAGTCATTTCTAAATTTGACAGCCTGTGTAGTTTTGGCCGAGTGAATGTTAAGTCCTCTATCAGGCAACGGAGATTACTTAGTCCACCATCGGCCCTATGTCACTACTCTCCAGCATGTTAGTATCCAAATGGATAAAACATTTTATCAGGGGAGATTCAATGCTTACGCTGTAGCATGTTTGTTACCATCTTGATTCCTGTTGGTCCCTTACATTGTGCAATGAGTAGTGCATGTCTCACAAGGGCATATTTCTGAATCACTCTATTCAGTGTGTGCAGTATGAGAGTGGCATATTCTGGTTCATCCTTGTGTGTGGTCGCAACATAATTTTAGGAATTCCAGGGTGGTGTCATCTAAACCTGGGTGGAGTTTGCGGGATTCCTTATAGCTGATCTCCATGAAGTGACAAAAATACTCTGCCAAGTTATACGGAGTTCTGCGAACAACAGAGTGGGTTACCTCACACCATTCGCACTGATTTTTAGTGCTGGATGTTTGTCCCACACTGTAAAATCAGCACAAAAGGCATCCTGCACAGTGCAAGGGGGGTTTGCTTTTTTCTGCCATTTTATTTAAAGTTGTACTCGAGCACCAGCTTCCTCAATGCAAACAGAAGGTTTCTCAATGTGAGCGGTAGTAACCATCGCCGACTGCCCACGTTGAGAAATCTCTTTGGGAAGTGGTCTAGCATTGGATTTTCGTCACTCACGCTCACCAACTTACTGTTGGTGAGCACGAGCAAGAAAAAATGTCTGCTATGCAGAGTTTTGCAGAGTGCGAAAAACTCTGCAAACTCCGCAAATGAAGCAGAGTTCACTGTCTAGGCTTAGCGTCATCCAGACTGTCCCAGCGTGGTCCAATGATTCCTTTTATTGATTTATTCATCACCCATCATTTTTGACTATGTAGCAGGGTTTTTCTTCATGATTATTACTGGAGATTGGATCTTGAAAATGAATGTTTATGTATATTCTTGAAATGCATGTATTACTTTCAGATCAATGAAATTTCTGTTTAGTCACCTTCACCACTCTCAAGAGTGGTGCAAATCTCTGCTAATATCCGATTGCACTGTAGGCACATCTGTTGTTCACAGGTGAGGAGAGGGGCTGACAGAAAATCTAAAAAGATGCATTAGCAAAGCCAATAGGTCTCACCAAGGCAGGCCTGTTTGTTATTTAGTTGCTTTTTGCAAACATAGGCAGTAGGCATTAAGTGTTTAAAAGTAATAAAAAGTACACATGCTGCAGCCTAAAAGTGGCATGCATATGTTTATGAAATAAGTAAAAAATACTCCTCTCCAGAATAAATGTAAACCTCACCGACCTTAGCACTGAGATGGGCTATTTTAACTGTGTGTGAATATATGTGCAAGATAAATGATGTCACTCACGTTGAAGAGAATAAAAATGGCTGAAGTGAGCAGAGACATTGCCCCATGTTCTATGCTGAGGTGGTTGGAGATAAATGTAAATTACACTTGAGCAGACTAATGGTTGAAGAGGTCTTACTGAAAACCCCTATTTTTATATTTAAATTTTCTGAACATATGAAGATAGTCTCTAGGCCAATCCTAAAACTTTGAAAAGATAAGTAGAAGCCCCATATCCTGAAATTGCCTTTGATCTTAAACTTCAATGTATAAACATCATACTTCCTACAGCAACAATTCCCTCGCTGCATGTGCTGCAATGAGGTGAGCCTGTGAATATACCATCACCCTGTTACTGCCTGCAGCATTTTCATCAATGCACTTTCATACATACTCAGGCATGTCAACTACCTTCAGAAAAAATGTGTTTGAAGTCAGAAACAACTATCTAAATAACAATCCTGTACATCTTCATATTTTTTTTTATAACCATGAACACAAAGCCATTAGGTCTGGCTTTTTAATGAAATGCATTCATTGAAAATTTTGTGTTGATTAGTAAGGGGTGAAAATAAGAATGAGTCAAATGGTAAATGAATGGATAGATGAATGTGAGGGCATAGAGGTATAGATTGGTAAATGAGTAACTACATATATGAATGAGTGCTTTTGACTGTTTCAATGGATGGGTAAGTGAATGATTGGGTAGCCAGATTTATGGATGAGTAAGTCAATGCAATGACAGAGTTGTGAGTGCAAGGATGGTAATGGTTGAGGAATTATGTGGTTGGGTACATGAACAGATAAAAGAATGCGTGTGTTCATATATCATTGAAATGGTGCAGTGGCAATGCAGCATGCAAGTGAGGTGAGAAGGGCAAAATTAGAATACACCCAAGTAAATAAAAGTGAATATTGCATATTAGCCTTAAGGTTGTGTACTATACTAATCTGTGGTTACTGCATGAATGAACATAAAAGCATTGTTAGTATGGTCAAATCATAAATAAACATAGACAAATTGCTAGTATTGTGCACATTAATGTATACATGTGTCAAATTAAAATAATATTAGAACACCACCTGGATAACCTATTATATAATCCTTTCTGACTAGAGACAAAATGTATTGTTGTGTATTGTATTGAAAATGGACAGAAAGAAATATGTATCATGTTGAGAAATTGATAATTCCAAATTAGAATCCATAATTGTGTGTTAGAGGTGATGGTACCTATAGGTAAGTACAGGTTCATTGCTCCATAGGTCACATAAATGTATGCAATATTATCATGCAGGGCAAGCAAAACTCTATTCATAAATGTTATGACCCACATTGCTTATGTGTAGCCACTAATTCCATTCTAGAAGCAGTAGTGTTACCAAAACAGTAGACATGTTCCTCACCTTAATGGAGTTTTTATCTTTGCTTTATTTTTGTATTTCATAGTGAGGTACCATATTGTGGCATGCTCACTCACTGTTTCTATTTTACTACTATTTCCAGATACAGTGTTTTTTTGTTTCTTTGGCATACACTTTCTGCTCCACTTTGGTGGGCTTCTCGGCTGCACTATCTATAAAAGCTCCCATGAATATTAATTCACTGATTCTTTTGATGAGCATTTGTACTTATTTTTTCATGTCACTGTGCTTTCCTATCTATTTACTTTAGATGATGTTCTTTGCAGCACCATTGGTGCTCGAGCACAAGGACAAACAATGTGTTTGAACCTCCATGTGACCATCATTCTATTTATTGGACTCTTTCATATACAGGCATTTAGGATCACAGGAGTGTTTTCTCAATTCTTTCTGGTGATGATATTCTAAAGTCACCAATGACATCATTGTTATCATTACATTAATATAAGACAATGTATGTAATCTTTTGCAGCCTTGAAAAAGTCTCGTTGATGAAACACGTGACCGCGGCCTGTCTGTATTTGGATATTACAAATTGATATAAAAAATGGAACCCAAACACAACCTTGCTTAACTGATTTATTGGGCATATTTACATGACTGTGGACTTCTCTGAGTATACTTCAGTATTGTCTTTGAATAGTTTGACTTGGAAGAGGTGTGGGTCATGAATATTGAAGGTAGAATATGAAAGATTCACAATATCATGACCAGAATGTGGAGGGATAACATATTCAAAGTTAAATATGTATATATTTTCTATACCTGACTCCACAAATAAATACCTTAGTGTACATATGTCTTTGAGGTGAGTCAATGCAGAGTTAAGAACAGTAAATCCATGCCTCTCCCTATGCAATAACCTCTTTTATAGTTTTTTCCTTGATATTCTGGTCACAATATTGTGACCCTTTTGTATTCTGTCTTTGATCATCTGTAGTACCGTCCTATGTCAATCAGGAGTTTGTTAAATCAATCAATCATGAGTTTGTTAAAGCACGACTACTCACCCGTAAGGGTCTCAAGGCGCTAGGGGTGGGGGGGGGTGCAGGTTCCATTCCACAAGGAGGGGGTCTGTCGAAGAGCCAGGTTTTGAGGTTTCTTGCGAAGATGGGGAGCGATGTTATCTGTCTGAGGTGGAGCGGAAGGGCGTTCCATGCTTTGGCTGCGAGGAAGGAGAAGGAGCGGCCTCCCGATCTGGTCTTTCTGGTGCGGGGGACCACGGCATAGGAGAGCTGGGCTGATCGTAGGGTCAATGATTGTTTTAATGCGTGTCCAGGTCCCTTGTAAGGCAGCTCAGAGTTGGAAGATGAGCAGAGATTTTAGCAGCCTCTGCAAATAGCCTGGGGTGTTGGGAAGTTATTTAGTTGAATAACTAATAGAGGGGAGTGTATCAGTCCATTTTTATGCTTCTTTTTAAACCTGTTAGGTGACAGAGCGCTTTATAAGTGATACCAAATTAATAAATAAATAAGCCCATAATTCCTCCCAGTCTCAAAATGGTGGCTAAAAAGAAAGAGAGTGAATTCAGGACAACACTCTGTTGCTATAAGCCTGCAAGAGTATTGGTGAATGATATTTCAGATCTCTCTGATTTTAATGTTACCTATTAGAGCATGGACTGGGGTATTGACTTGATGTACAGCTGTGGCATGTAGCAAGGGTGGCAAAATGTGAGATCGGTTAACAATCCTCAGTCTAGGAAAGACACTGATGCAAGTCGAAGCACATGTTCAACTTCTGCTCCTGGGACAGGTTTGGCAGAAAATTAGAGGGTATCTAGGCACATCCTTGCAAAACCATTATTGTGCTTGGACACTTTTTACTTTAGTGAAACAATTGTAATGAGGAAACCTGCCTGGGTAGTGTGCACTGTACATAAATATTTTAATTAATGCATTATTCATTCATTCATAATTTGGACTACAGCTTACACATGTGAAAGTGCTCCTTTTGGTGTGCTGCTGGGTCAATGCAGGGTTAGTTGTCTGAGAAAGAGGAGATCGCATCCTCTGATCCTGGAGCCAATGATCTCTTGCCGATACCTCAGCCACCTTCATTGACTTTCTTGTCTGGGAGCCTTAACCCCATCGCTGCTAGGCCTTTCCGCCCCCTTTGCTAAGCCTTTTTTTGGCTATTTAGGGTAGTTCGCTCTTATGCCCATGTAACTTTTTGTCCAAATGTGTTATCCACGTTATCCACGCCAAATTTGCGCCTTTTTTTCCAACACCATGAGGATTCTAAAGGTATCCAAGGTTTGTGGATTCCCCTGGAGGGTACTCAGAAATTAGCCAAAATACAGCTAAATGTTGTTTTAAAAAAAAAAAAAAAATGGGGAAAAAGTGCTGCAGAAGAAAGCGTCTGTTTTTTCCCTGCAAATGGCATCAACAAAGGGTTTGTGGTGCTGAAATCACCATCTTCCCAGCTTTCAGGGACAGGCAGACTTTTGTCAGAAGACCAACAATTTTTACAGAGTTTTGGCATTTTACTGGGACATAGCCTATTTTTGCCACTTTGTGTGCTTTCACCACTTTCCAGTTAGGGGTAGAAATGGGTGTGAAAGCAATAATGGATACCAGAAAACTATACATTTCTGAAAAGTAAACGAAATTCTGAATTCAACAAGGGGTCATTTGTGTCGACCCTTCACATTTTTTTTAATAGAAACTGACAGTGGAAAATAAGAAAAATTGAAAATGAGTTGAAAAAAACAGCTGTTTGTGCCAACGTTTTATCTTGTAACTTCTTCTAAGTAATACTGATTTTTTAAAGCAATATACCGTTATATTTGCTGGACCCTTCTGGTTGTAGGTATATATAGGACTTGTAGATTCACAAAGAACCCAAGGAACCCAAAGCCAATAACTGAGCAGCGTCTTGTAATGGTTTTTCATTGTGTACGAGGTATATAGCAATTCATTTGGTAAAAATAGAGTTAAAAATAGGTATAAAAGACACCTATTTATTTCAAAAATGGGAGAAAATACAGAGTTTAAGAACAGTAGCTATTTGCAAATCTCCAAAATTGTGGGTACCCATACTAGCACGTCAATTATAGGACATTTTTCAAAGTGACTTCTTTTTACACATTGTGTTACATTTGAAAGGCAGAAATACATAGAAAGTCAATTGGTAATAACAGTTGCTCTACAATTCTGTGTTCCCCTAAGTCTTCCGATAAAAATGGTACCTCACTTGTGTGGTTAGGGCTAGTGCCCGTGACAGGAAATGGCCCAAAACGCAACATGGGCACACCACATTTTTACAGTGAAAACAGACACTTTTTTGCAACATGCCTAGCTGTGGATTTTGAACCCTAGCTTAGCCGGCACCTAGGGAAACCTAGCAAACCTATACATTTTTTAAAACTAGTCACCGGAGGAATCCAGGATGGAGTGACTTGAGTGGCTCTCACCAAGTTCTGTCACCCAGAATCCCTAGCAAACCTCACATTTTGTCAAATAAAACACATTTTCCTCATGTTTCTGTGATGGGGAGTTCTGGAATCTACATGGATCCACAAAATTCAACACACCTCCCATTCCTCAAAGACACTAGATAAAAACAGTACCTCACTTTTGTGAGGAGGCCTAGTGCCTGCAACAAGAAACGGGGCAAAAGGCAACACAGACACACCACATTTTCACAGTGAAAACTGACCTTTTGTTTGCAAAGTGCCTAGCTGTGGATTTTGAACCCTAGCTGTGCAGGCACCTAGGGAAAGCTAGCAAACCTATACATTTTTGAAAACTATACACACAGAGAAATCCATTAGGGGGTGACTTTTGTGGCTCGCACCAGGTTCTATTACCCAGAATCACTTGCAAACCTCAAAGTTTGTAAAAAACAACACATTTTCCTTACATTTCTGTGATGGAAAGTTCTGGAATCTGTGTGGATCCACAAAAATCCACCCACCCCGCATTCCCCATATTTTTCGATAAAAATGGTACCTCGCTTGCGTGGGTAGGCCTAGTGCCTGCAACAGGAAACAGCCCAAAACGCAACGTGGACACACCACAATTTTACAGTGAAAACTGACCCTTTGTTTGCAAAGTGCCTAGCTGTGGATTTTGAACCCAAGCTCTGCCAGCACCTAGGGAAACATAGCAAACCTATACATTTTCAAAACAAGACACCTAGAGGAATCCAGGAGGGTGTGACTTGTGTGGCTTTCACCAGGTTCTGTTACCCAGAATCCCTTGCAAACCTCAAACTTTGTAAAACAAAACATATTTTGCCCACATTTCTATGATGGAAAGTTCTGGAATCTGTGTGGGTCCACAAACTTCCACCCACCCCACATTCTCCAGTCTTAAGATAAAAATGGTACCACACTCGTGTGGGTGGGCCAAGTGCCTGCAGCAGGGAAGGGCTCAACATGTATTGTGGACCTGGTTTTGCAAGGGGGGTCACCTGGGTTTTTGGCCACGGGCTCGGCAGCCTTTGAGGAAAACCTACCAAGCCCACACATTTCTGAAAACTAGACACCTGGGGGAGTTCAGGGAGGTATGGCTTGTGTGGACCTCCCCTATATTTTCCTACCCAGAAGACCCTGCCCCTATCAAATTGTTCTCACAGTTCTGTGTGGGAAAGTAGTGGGATCACCAAGCTGAGACACATTTCCAATCATCCAGCATTCCCCCAGGCCTCCCGATAAAAATTGTACGTCACTCGCGTGGGTGGGCCAAGTACCCGCGACAGGCAAGGGCCCAAAACATATTGAAGAGACATCAAAATTACCTATCACAAAATGGCCTGGTTTTGCAAGGGAGGCACCTGGGTTTTTGGCCCTGGGCTCGGTACCCACCCAGGGAAGTTCAGGGAGGTATGGCTGGCATGGATCCCCCAACGTCTTCCTACCCAGAATCCCCTGCCAACCTCAAAAGTAGCTGAAAAAATCTAATTTTCCGCATATATTTTCATGGGATCACCGTGTGTCTGGGTTCGGTAGGTCTCCCTAGATGTCCGCTGAGGCCGGAAACAAAAACACAGGTGACCCCCTTGAAAAAACTGGTTTTCTGATAGATATGTGGTCACCTGTGTTTTTGGTCCCAGGCTTGCAGCCATCTAGGGGAACTTAAAAAACTCAGCATTTCTGAAAACTAGACACCCGCTGGAGTCCACGGAGTTATAGCTTGCGTTGACCCCTCAACATTTTCTACGAACCTCAAATTTAGTTAAAAAGTTAAAAAGACATATTTTCCTCTAATATCTGTGTGGGAAAATTGTGGGATCACTGCATGGCACAAATTTCATACAATTCAGCGCTCCCCTCAGTCTCCTGATAAAAATGATACCTTAATTGTGTGGATTGGCCAAGTGACTATGACATGAAAGGGCGAAAGACGTGTAGAAAATGAGGGTGGCCCAAGGCGGGACCAAAAGGGCAGTTTGTTTATATGTTTTTAGGCGGACGCTACTTTGGGCACCCGCACATGTGAGGTATCATTTTTCTCGGCAGACCAACGGGGAACGTTGAATGGTAGGAAATTTGTGCCTGTGCTGTGATCCTACGACTTACCCACACAGAAATATGAGTAAAATGTGACTTTGTAAGTAAATCCGAGGTTTGCCGGTGACTCTAGGTAAGAAAACACTGGGGAATCCATGCAAGCCACACCACCAGCCAAGAGTCAGTAAAGGCACACCACCATCCATGCACACCACCAGCCAAGTGCCATCCGCGCACTCTGCCAGCCAAGCGCCAGCCAAGCGCCATCCATGCACACCATCAGCCAAACGCTGGTCCACGTACACTGCAAGCCAAGTGCCACTCCACCCACACCACCAGGCAAGTGCCAATCCACACACACCATCATCAAGCGTGAGTCAACAGACACCATTAGCCAAGTGCAAGCCCACACACACTTCCATCAAAAGGTCAGTACACGCAAACTGTCAGCCAAACTCCAGTTCAGACACACACAAACTCTCCCTGGTTTCTAGTGGTTTTCAGGCCCCCGCTTAGGGATACACGAGACCAAAAATATCACTGAAACAGCCAAAATGAGTGCCTAAAAAAAGGGGAGTGACTCGTGCCTATGGGGCTTCTCCCTGCCATGCCCATAAACATATCCCTGGTTCCTAGTGGGCTGCAGTGATGTACTCAGAATCACAGGATGTTGAACCGATGCCAACCTCGTCACTGGCACTCAAAACTGGCTCTTGAACCTGGTTCCACAGTTCCAGTACCAGCAACCCTGATGGTAAGGTCATATCCTCTCCACTTTCATTTTTATCTTTCATCATGTGCTAGTTACAAGACTCCTATAACTACACAAACCACAACTTTGGGCTTCACAATTGTTTACCTTGGAATCTAAAAAGAGGCTGAAGTGAAGAAAAGGTAGCAGCTATTTACCCAGCCTCCAGTTAAATAGTAATTTTTTTCTGCTCTTTACTGGGCCACTGGCTAAATAGTAGAAATTATTTACTGTTTGGCAGACGGCCTTGAAAATAGCAGAGAATCTTCACTATTTACCTACACACTGGCTAAATAATTGAGGTTTTACACTTTTTTGCTGACGGTCGTGCACATAGCAGAAAAGATTCACTATTTAGCTGGCCACTGGCAAATTAGTAGAGACTCTGCATTGACCAGCTGGTGGCTGTGTAAATGGTAGAAAAACATCATTACTTACCCAACAGCTGGCTAATTAGCAGAGATGCTGTGCTGTCTAGCTGGCAGTCATGCAAATGGCAGAAAAACATCACCATTTACCCAGCTGCTATCTAAACAGTAGAAATGCTGCACTGTGTGGCTTCCTGCTGGGTAATAGTGTAGATTTTGCACTGTTCATCTGGCAGCTATGCAAATAGCAGGAAAACATAAATAATTACCCAGCTGCTGGCTGAATTGTAGAAATTCTGCAATGTTCAGTTGGCAGTTATAAAATTAGCAGAAACATTTTACTATTTACCCAGCCGATGTCTAAACAGTAGAGATTCTGCACTGTTCAGCCGGCAGCCGTGCAAATAGTATAAAACCTTCACTATTCACCTGGTCACTGGCTAAGTAATAGAAATTATGCACGGGTTGGCTTGTAGCCATGCAAAAAGCAAGGAAATATTACTATTTACCTGGCTATTGAATAAGTAGCAGAGGTTTTGTACTATTTGGCCAGGAGTCATTCAAACAAAAAAACTTCACTCATTTACCAGTATTTGCAAAATCAACAGACATGTACAGTTAGGCCAGCAGCTATGCAAACAGCAAATAAATGTAATTATTTATGTAGCTGCTGGTTAAATAGCAGAAATTATGTATTATCGGACCAGAAGCTTGGCTAGTAGCAAAGGAATTTCAATATTCAGCTGGCTAAATAGTATAAATGATGTACTGTATTGCCGATGGCCTTGCAAATATTTAAAAAATAATTTCATTGCTTACCTCCTGGTGGCTAGGTAAATAGTAGAGGGTATGCACAACATAGCCAGTAGCTGTGCAAATAACAGAGGAACGTCACTATTTACCCAGCTACTGTCTAGACAGATTAACATTTGCTTTATTATGCCTAATGCAAATTTTAACACGTATTTACCTCAGGTAGATCTGCAAAAAATTGGCCTTCGTCTGCTTATGAAAGTAGGGTCCTGATGTATTATTAGTTAATTCAAAAGATGTTGAAAATTCTGCACATGGAATATTATTTTGCAAACCGACCTATTTACTGTTCAGTCAGGTCACAAACCACGGAATTGCAAGGGATGTGCAGAAGGACCTGCCTAATTAGTATTAATTAGTATTACTTGACAATTTGCGGCCTTCTGCGACTGGCTGTAATCACAGGAATAATGGCATGCAGTGGACAGCACACAATATATGACTGCATTCCATAATGGAAATGTTTTTTTTTCACAGCATCCTGTGTTTATAACAGGAACCAGTGCTGAAAAAAATTGGTTTAGGAAGACTTCTCCCCCACTGAGGCTGCCAACATCCTGTGCTAAGGGGTCTACTTAATTTAATTACCACTCCAACTCAGGGATTGTTAGCTCATCAATGTTTTGTAACAGCAATTGTAATCAGAAACTATCAATAAATTGCTTTCCAAATTAAAAAGCAGAGGAAGAAATTCCTTTCATGAATCCTGCTATTTTTCATACAGAAACTATCACAATAGTCCTTTTAATTACTCAAAGAACTCATAAAAATGGTTTTGTACATACTGATAAGCACTTTTGTAGTCGCAAATCTTGTGAGTGTGGGACATGAGGCACTTAGTGCTAAAACTGGCTTAGATGCAGGCACTGATTTAAAGATCTGAAGGTCGCAAATGTTTGAATATTTCCAAGTTATTTTGACACATGGGACAGAATGACACTCCAGTACACCATAATCAAAGACATAGTGACTTGGAAGTCTCTTTATGGGGCTGTCTCATGATTGACAATCAGTTCTACTTCTTTACAGTTACCTGCAGAGGTGACTAATGATCAAGATGATTCTAATCTTTGACAAACTAGCTTAATCTGTTTACTCATCTAAAGCTATGTACCCACTCTTATTTACAAAGCCATGGGTATGTACAAGGACCAGATATAAGATTATCAAAAGGCTCCATGTTATGAGTAGGGATGGGCGGCACTCGTGGAGTTATATGGAATTCCACTGAGTTACATAGAAACCCTGCTGAGGTCCGCCCACACGTGAATACTACAATGACTAACTTGCATAAAGTCAGATGCTATGCTCTGCCTCTAACCACTAGATGGCAATATATGCTTGATCTAGAAGCAGAGGGGCTCTTCCAACATAGAATGTAACAGGTGATGAAATGTAGCAGGAGCAGTGAGCACGAAAGAGTTTGCAGCTTCGCAGTTCAGCCGTTATACATTGATTGAAGTCTAACTCTGAAGTCTCTAAACGCGAGCTCACAATGGTGTCAAAATGTGAGATATATAACATGAACCCTTACTAACAATCACATAAGGAACATTGTTTTTGCAATGTAAAATGTGTATGCAGCTAAGTAAGGTCAAAGTGGTAACTGATGTCGATTCCTTGTATTGCCTACATTTACACACTCACTGACATTCTCCAGGGCTAATGCCACAACTTCAGTACCAATCTGATTAGAGGCTAGCAGGCAGTAGTGACTGTGCCAAACATTACCACTCACACTGGTTAAATATCAGTGCTCACTTTCACTCACCGGCACATGCAGTGCCAAAGTGCACTTACAGCCTGCAGTGCAAGAGTCATCATGATCCTACCAGTCCAAATTAACTTTTAAATAAACATCTCCATAGCCATCCTCACTGCCTGCAGAGCATAGCCATCCATGCTCACTCCCCAGCTAGAGTGATCCCTCCCATCCCCACAAGCATGTGCTCACTCACTATGTGCTTGCTTACTTTGTAGGTGTTCTTGTTCATCCTGTTCACCTCCACGGGGTTCTGAGACATTACTGCATTTGGGGATGTAATCCTGGGGTGAGTCCCTTTGGGATATGTCCAAAAGTCTAAGTTTACCACTTTTGGTATTCACAAACGTACACTTAGACCAAAAGTCTAAGTTTACCACTTTCGATATTCACAAAGGTAAGTTATGAGTTTCATCTTTAAGTCCACGCTCGGGGTGCAGTTTCCATACTCAGGGTGGAACCTCCACTCCGAGTGCAGAGATTCAACTCCGCACACAGAGTCGAATCTCTTCATCCGGAGTAGAGTCTCCTGCTGCAGGGTGGAATCTTCACACTCAGGTGAGAGATTCCACCACGAGTGTAGAAACTCTGCCCGGAAAGCAGACATACAGATACTACTCATAACTCTTCTTCGTGAACACTGAAAGTCATAAACTTAGAATTTTATTCTAAGTTTACTTTTGTGAATATCAAAAAGTCATACACTTAGACTTTTGCTTTAAGTTCTCTGATGTGAATTTGGACCCTAGACAGGAAGCTCAATCGTCGGGTGGTGTTGCCTGTTAAGCCAGTATCAATCAGATCCACAGTTCCACACATAGGTTCCTTGGTGACGAGAGCAGGGCTCTGTATTAATTAATGAGTACAGAGGTAGAGGCAGCACTAAGTGTCGCTTCCCTGTCCCTGCCCATGCTCATGTGCTGCCTCTGCCCAGCCCAGCGCGTTCCGTGGCCTCTCAGCTCTGCATTGATTATTGTTTAGACTCTTTGGATTGGAAGGAATTGCCAAAATATCAGGCTGTAAAGTAGTCATCATCCTCACAAGTCATTGCAAATATAATATACACATTGCTACCGCTGACAAACTCCTGCGCAGCGCTTGAACCCAAGCTGTCAGTTGAGTTCAGTTGGTGTTTGATAAAAACATGCATTTTCAAAACGAGGCCTACACCACCCAAACAAGTGACGTACAAGCATATCTAAAAGGAGGGTTGTGACGCAGGATTCAAATTACGTGTCAGGAATGAGGCTTGAGCTGAAACCAGACCCCTTTAACGTAAATAGGGGAGATGGGTGTTCATTTTTTTTTGCTGAACTCCATGCTCCAAGAGGAGTGCAAAGTGTCAAAACTCAGCAGACTCTGCCAGTAGAGCGGAGTTTGCCACCCACCCTGAGTTATGAGAATTCACATTTTGTTGCTGCTAATCAGTTCATTCTGGAATATTAATTCTGGTTAAGTTCAATTAAACAAATCAGACTAAAGCACCTTAAAACAATGATTTGTAATGTTGTAACCTAGAGCCAGCTAATATTTTGGGTGAGTTTATCAAAATAGAAACAATTGCCTAGCGCCCCTTGTGAAGTGGCATCACATTACAATTAGGAGGCTTCATTCCAATCTCATGGCAGAAGTAATAAAAACTTTGGGCCTAATTTAGGGTTTTCAGGACAGAGTTAACTCTGTCAGGATGGGGGACAGTAATTCCTCCAACATCCTGATGGACCCTTTTTAGCAAAATATAGAGTTGTCCGTTGTCCGCTGGCCCTGTAGACAACTATTTACATTGAAAGTTCCTGTTCATGCACAACCATTTGAAGAACAGGACAGTCAGACATGATGGCTGTCTACAAAAAGCTTAACAAAAATGTTTGTTTAAAAAAAAATAACTACCAAAGCAGGAGTTTGTTTTTGAAAAACAATTAAAAACAAATGCTCCCACATGCTGGGAGTTTTCTCTATGGGTGACAGGGACATTATTTTCTTTTCCAGATAGGTTTTACTCTGAATAGGTAGATGGTGTAAAGTCATTATTTTAATGGCCCCTACTCTGTCACCCCCATACTTCACAAAAGCAATTCTACTCATAATGCAGGCATCGTTGTACCATGCACAAATGTGCCTGAGTAGGTGCTAGGCAGCATATAGTGGACCAGCACAGGGAGAGAGTAGTAGTGTGTCATATGTTAGAAGATATGGTGTGTTTCTGCTCTCTCCCTATCACGCAATGCAGTGCAGCAAGCATTGCATGACTTTTAAGTAAATCTGTCCCTTGCTATATACCCCCTCACATAAACACACATGGAATCTCACTGCAAAGATATGGGGGTAACACATAATGCCTCTCTGGGCCATCTTAGATGATTTATCTGGATCCTCCATCACCCCCTCTCCAGCTCATCGAGGCCTTTGTATGATCTTGAGCTTCCCTTTGCTGATTACCATATCCCTTTGATCCCTTTGTTAGCTATTAAATTTTTTTCCTGAATTTAGCCATATGAGTTTCAAAAAATCCTACCATCGTTCACAGACCATACTCATTTTCACCCATCCACCTTTAAACTCCTCAGCCAAGTTTTAGTCCTTATGCCCTCTGATCTACCCTCAGACTAAGTTGCAAGCTTCAGACCGCGTCTTCTCCAGTCAGAGATCAGAGTGTACCTGTCCTGATTTTTGATCAAATACTTACCAGTTCTATATGTGGACTGAAGGGGTGGTGGCTACTAGGGGTTGGCCGTATAAGAAGGATGAATAACAGACATTTACTAAAGGGATATCCTAATACATGTAGACTAGACTCACAGAAGTGTCCTCCTGCTCCTTGTGTTATTCCTTCACTTACAGGTCTTTGGGCATTTAGCTCCTCCTTGTCCTGATCCAAAGTAAAAATTGATGGGTTGTTTTGTTGCTCCTGATCCTTCTACTGTCCCTGGTCTAGCTTTCCTGTATCTGGGGGTCCTGGTTGTAGTCCTTACTGACCCTGGTCTTCCTGGGTCTGTTCCTGGCTCATCCTTGTAGTAGCCCTTCCTTGGCCTCCTCACCCTTGTATTACTGATCCACATCCTGCTGGTCCGCTGGGTCCTTATTCACCTTGACCTGTTGTCCTTTTCTCCTAGGGGATGGCACTCCTAATCTTCCTGGTTAGGGTCATCCTGATTCTCCTTGCCCTGGTCCTTGTTCTTGTGGTCCACCTGGCACTGCCGCCACTTGTCCTGGTCCTCCTTACTAGGTCCTCTTGTCCTTGGACTGGTCATTTTGTTCCTGGTTTTGTTCCATTGGTCCTCATGGCTCTGGATGTCCTGGTTCCCTTGATCCTCGCCAGCCTGGTCCTAATACCCCAGTTCCTAGTCCTCCTGATCACTTGGAACTTCAGGTCTTGCTCCCTTGGTTCTGACCTCTCTAGTCCTCCCACACTGAGTTCATGCACTTGCTTATTCTGAACCCTGCAGTCCACCTATTATTCCCCCAACTGCTCCCCAGTCCTAATGGCCCTAGGCCATATTCTCCTGACCTGACTAGTTTTCTGTGTCTTCCTCTAGCATTCCATGATACCCTTGGCCCTTGTCATCAAGCTTGTTGTCATCTTGGACTAATATTTATACTTTATCCTGATCCTCCTTGTTGAGGTCATCCTGTTCTAAGCCACCAAGTTGGGTTATCATGGTCCCTGTCATTATTTGTACTGGTCCTCCTTTTCTTCCTTATCCCGGTCCTGCTTCTCCTGGTATGCCAGGTCCTGATACTCCTGGGCCTCTGTGAATTGAGCTTCCTTTTCACCTAGGTTGTAGTCCCACTGGTCATCACTGCTCTGGTCCTCTTTGCTCTCATCCTGTTGGCTCTGGTTACCTGCCCATTTTCTCTTTATTTTTCAGGTCCTGCTCTCCTATATCTCCTCACTGTCAGACTGGTTTGCCTAACAATGGTCTTCCAATTTCTGGTCCTAACAGTCCATGCTCTCTTCCTGTTTTTTATCCACTAGACATGATCCTTTTGTTTCTGGTCCTCCTTGTTTGAGGCTTTGTATGCCTAATCCTCTTGGTTCTTGTCCTTCTGGCCATCCTGGTCCTTCAGACTCTGTTCTTCTAGCTTTTTCTTTTCTTTACTGATCCTCTTGACCCCATCCATTTAAACTGGCCCTTCTGATCCTTTTCCCCCTTCTCATCTGATCCCATTATATCTGATCCCATTATATGTCTACCTGGCCTTTTGTGTCCTGGCCCTCTTAGGCCTTGCGATCTTAGCTCTAGTCTTTCTGCTTTGGATCATCCTGGTCCTTCTGGCCCTGTGCCTTGTCCTCATGGTCCTTCTGGCACTGCACCCAATGGCCAAGAGTCTCTTTGTTTGGACCCTTCTGAAACTTGTTGTTTTGGTCCTGGTCCTTCTGGACAGCCAGGTCTAGTCCCCTTCATATTCCTGGCTCTGGCCATTCTGGTCCTTCTGATCTACCTCACTCTGGTCCTGCTACCACCAGGTTCAGGTCTTTCTGCTCCACTTGATACTTTGGGCCCTGGTCATATGGTCATGGATCCTCTGGCACCCATAGGTCTGTCATTGGTGCTAATTCTTCTTATCCTCCTTGATTCTGGCCCTCTGGGTTCTTGTCCTCCTAGTACTCTTGGTGTTTACTCCACGTGTCTTCCTTGTTTGTTCTGACCCCCTGTCCTGTTGGCTTGGATCTTGTTTTCCTGGATCTGGTCCTTATTCTCTTGTCCCTGCTCTTCCTGATGCTTGGCCTCATGCTGCTACGCAACCTTTTCATGGACCCCCTTTATGTGGTCATCCTGGGACTGCTCATCCTGTTGCTCCTCTTACTGGCCATCCTGTTCCTGGCCCTTTGGCCTCAAACTCCAGGATGTGATCATCCTGGTCCTGATGTCCCTGGTCCTGATCCTCCTTTACGTTCTCACTCTGGTCTCCTGGTCCTGGTACTCAAAGTCCTGATCCTCTATGCCCTGATCTTCCTGATCCATATAGTTCTTTGTTTCTGGGCCTGTTAGAATTTTTCCTTCTGAATCTGGCTGCTTGTGTCCCTACTGGGTCTCTTGGCCAAGGTCATGCTATTCTTGTTTTTAATAGTACATTTCCTTCTCGAGATTCCCTGCCTATTGTCCCTGAACCTCTTGACCATGTTTCATATAGTTTGGGCTTCTCTGGACCTAGTTCTCCTTGACCTGACCCACCTGCTATCTGAGTCTTGGTCTCCTTAGGCCTGGTTGTCCTGGTCCTTCTTTTCCTATTGTGCATGTTATCATAAACTTTGCATTTTGGCCATGATGGCCTTTTCTAGTTCCTTCAGTCTTGGACCAATTGGCCATGTTCATTTATGGTCCTCTTGTTCCTAGTCTCCTTGTCCTGTTTCTACTCACTTTCAATCTCCTAGACCTGGCGCTGCTGGTCCTGGTCCATCTATGTTCTCCTATCCTGGTACTCTTCGACTTTGTCCTTCTGATTTGGGTTGTCCTTGTTCTCCTGGATCTGCACCATGTCCATTTAGTCCTACTGGTATGCAGCCATTGATCCAGGTGTTCTTGATCCAGATTCTCCTTGTTCGTGTCCTCCTGAGCCTGGCAATTCTGGTTCTGGTCCTCCTGCTCACCCCAGATGCTGGCTGAACTTCTTACCTCAGAAACTCCTCACTCTGTTCCTGCTTTGTGTAATAATTGCTCTTCCTCACTTGGTAATCTAAGCCATGGTCCCCTAGGTCCTGATCTTCAAGACCATCTTAGCCCTGTGTACAGTCCTCTTGATCATAATCCTTTGAGTTTACCTAGTCCTCTTGCTCTGGTCTTCCAAGTGCCTTTGGTACTGCCCCCCTTAGCCTTCCTAATTCCTGTTCCGCTTATCCTAATATTCTGAACATACTGGCCATTGCCCTTCAAGTCCTGATCTTCGTAGTCCTCTCCAATATGGTTCTGATCCTCCTGGCCCTCGCCTTCCTGCTCCTTGCCCGTATGGCTCTGCAATAACTTGTACTGTCACAGACCATTCTAGCCTTTTCTAGTTCTGGTGTTCCTTGACCTCCAATTCATGCTAGCCCAAGAACTTCCTGGCCCTGTACTTCCTGGTGCTGATTTGACTGGTCGTCATTCTCTTGTACTCCTCCCCCATGTCATTTGGATCTTGGGTCTCATGTTTCAAAGGCTTCCAATCCTGGACCTTTTCATTCTCATCCATCATTCCTCCTTGTGCTGCTCCCCTGGATTATATAGTCTCCGTGTTTGCATGTTAGTAATCCTTCTAATCTTGGTCACCTTGGTCCATGTAGTTCTGGTACTCCTTTTTCCAGGCCTCATGTATCTTGTTCCTTCAACCTTTGGTCCTTATGTTCCATCAGGCTCTTGTCCACTGGGTCCAGATCCCCCTGTTCCACAACCTCCTGGCCCTCCTGATCCATCTCACCCTGGTCCCAGTACCTCCAGTGTTGCTTTTCATTTTCCTGTTCCTCATCATCTAGTTGTTCCTGGTTCCCTCCGGCATTGTAACCCTTGTCCTCATAGATTACGTTTCTATGGGTCTTGTTCTGCTTGTCCTGGTCCCTGTCTCTCAGGTCACCAGAGCCCTCCTGGTGGTCCACCTCCTGCCCATATTCTCTTACCTTTCATCCTCCTCCTACTACTTCCTTCCCCAGCCCATCTCCACAAAGACTTTAATCAGAAACAGCATCCAAGCCTGTCACACAGATATTTTTTGTCTTCCAGATTACTTTTAATGAGACAGCACTATCAGGTACAGAATTGAGACCCCAGTAGAGACAGGACTTTGCCCATTTAGAACACTTCTTAACATGTTAAAAATCAAAACTACCATTCCCAATATGCATTGTGCAGGTGACTAAAATTACAGTGTGGCTGAAGGGGCCACTCATTACATGGGTACAAAAAGCATTAATGTAAAAAACCTACTCTCCTGGACAAATAGTATAAACGTGTATTTATTCACAGGCAGCAGAGTGGACTCCTCCTATAAATTACTCAGATATATTACTTGCCTGTCTCCTGCTTTCACTTCACCATTTCAAAGATACACTGTTACTGTGTCTTGCTCAATTTACCTCCTGCAGGTGCCTTGTAACACTGTGTCCCCAAACACCAATTACCTACTGTATGTGTCCCTCCCTATGGGGCCCAGATGCCACTTATCTGTCTGCATTCCCTGTTTGCTGCTGCTTGTTGACTTCTGCTGTGTTGCAAGATTTGAAATAATAAGCAAGCATAATCCACCTTAAACAGAAGCCTTTGCACTAGGCCTTCCATAAGAAGCCAAAAAGAGCTCACCCCCAAAAAACATCAACAGGAGCATCATGAATATTAAAAAAACAATGTATTCTTATGAGTGAATAAAACATTTATGTAACATGCTTTAAAACCATACTCAGTAGTCTTTGCTGACAGTCAAATACTCTCTAACTGAAGAGCAAAATATCTGTGTGCCATATCCTCCTGAAGCTGCTGTTGTTTTTCTTGATGTCTTATTTGAATATTAAGAATGTTTTATTCAAAATGTTTTTTAATTTTTTATCTATAAACAGAGTAGCTTATTTCATGCAATTACCTTTTTACAAACTATTGTAGATTTGTATATGCTCTTACTTCCAAATGCTTTACACATATTGAATTCCCATTGCAAGATGGCCACCACACTACCTTCATTTGGAGTCCCTTTTTTCTTTGTGGCCAGATAAATACAGACCTCCTTTACACTATTTATTGTGTGCTGGTCATTGCATATCATCAGTACTATTTGGCCTATGGCCTGCTAAACAGCAGAAATGATGTACTTTTAACCGGCACTGGGTAAATAGCAGAGATTTTGCACTATTTGACTGGTGACCGGGTAAATAGATACTTCCTGATTAAAATGTATCAGGATCACTGCCTGCCTCCAGGATGAATGTATACAAATCTCATCTTGCAAGACTGATTTTTACATCAATAAAAAGTCTTTGAGCAGCAGCTGGAAAGTGAATATTAATCAGATGTGCCATGAACAGTATGTGCTCATCCCAAACAGATGCTGGCTTGCTGCTAGTTTTGAAAGTTTGCGCTCAGGAAGGATGGACTATCACCATAGAAATGCAGTGCCTCCTAAGAGAACACAGACAAGACAAGCAAGGGCAAAAAACAGTCGTCCCGAGCAATGTGTTGCAGGTACCGATCTTCTTGAACTGAAATTACCCCTGGCCTCAATAAAATAGGGGCTGGATGGCAACACTGATATGGGATGAAAGGAAAAGTAAGAAAATCGTTTCTATGAGGAGCACTGCTTCTAAATGTAGGTAAGGAATGAGGGAGAGGAGCACATTCCCAACTGCAGTTGATAAAACCGAAAATGAAATTCACAAGAGAATTAAAGATGAAGTGCATTGCTTGGTAGGCGAATATCCACATGTGCAGAGAAAAAATGCTGGCACTAACTGTGAAGAAAGCCAGTGACTGGTGTGGGCTATTCCATTGCCATATGCTGAAGGCTGTGATGGGTAGGCCTACATTGCGAATCATACTACAACAGACAAATGGATGAAGAGGGTTGATGAAAGCCCATACATATGTATGTATTTTTATAAGGAATTATTTGCGAAAAACAAAAGATCTTGGCTAGCGCAACACCTAAACATACAATGTCACCAGCCAAACCACACTTACTGAACTTGAGTGACTGTTGTTTGTGGGATTTTCATCTCCACTACACCCGTGCCTGGCTTTGGGGCAAACATGTAGACCTTGGACATCAGTCGATGACAAAAACAAATTGCAATAAAATAAAATGATAGGGTGGCTACTGCATACCTGTGGGATTTTTCATTCTTGGTCAAGCAGCTTAGTGAGTGATTGCACCTTTTTGATTGCAGCTTTATAAGGCATCCGGCTGAATTGTGAATGCTGTGGGGCCTACTTAATAGGCATGTGCCAATTTTAAGTTCCCGTCTTGAATTTATCACTTAATAATACCAGCATACTCCACAAAATTTACATCAATCCTTTGTTTGTCAGCATGTGTTTTGGTGAGGCATCACCCAGTAACCCTTTGATGTGTGTCTTTTATGCAATGTGCTGGTTCTGGCATTGAGCTTTGTACTAGATAATCATAACATGAAATCGGAGCTAATGTGAACCTTTACAGAGCATACTTTGGGAGTAGGGTGTGACTTAGCGGCTAGAGCTGCTGAATTTAGAACTGTGGAACAAGCTTTAAATCGCAATCTCTATCTAACATCCTGTGATTCTGGACAAATCGCTTAATGACAAGTGTCTAAAAAAAAGAAAGTGTAATGTTGTCTGGTTCAGTTGTAAGGTGCTCCAATGTTCTTTGACCAAGTTTACATTGTGTAAAACTGGTAAACAAAACTGTAGGATTCTAAATGCTTTCTTCCCATTTATTTTTGTCCTTTATTCTGTTTTAGGTCTGGTTTGACATTACAGCTTTCTGTGACGCATTGCTACCAATTATTTTAAATATACATGCATTGGCCTTATGCTCCACTGACTGGAGTATTATAAATTCTATTGGCTGTTTGGTTATCATTCCACTCTACAGGAAGTTCTTGCTTCAACTGGAAATTCTGAGGTACTATTTTACATCTCAAAGTATAGTGAATTATCATGCTGTTTGTCACATTCAGTTCTTTGTCTTCTGTATGCCTCTGATACAGACAAAAATCATATTTTGCTACTTATTTTCCCAGCACTGGTATAGCCAATAGGGCAGGCTTTAATGTGATACACAGCATTTGTGGATGCAGCACATGCAAACATCATTTGAGTATCTCAGTATTTACTTACATAGGCACGCTAGAACAAACCATTTGGCTTTGCCAATGATCTTTTCTTAGCCCAGTCCAATTCCCTCTGAAAAGTGTCATTAAATGAAAAAGTGAATTTTATCAAGACTATAATCATATCACTGGCATTTTATTAGAATACAGAAACATACATGAAAACCTAAAAAGGAATTAGAATGGCTGCTTAAAAGAAGACACCATACACCCGATTTTTCAAATATGAAATTAACTAGCTATTACAACAAACATATAAGAAAGTAGGTAATACAGAGGATAAGGTCTTTTCCTAGACCATGGTGCAGCCAGGCTTATCAGAGCTCGGAGTATCTTGGCTCATTATATAGACTATCCGATGTATCCGTTTTACTTCTTTTCCTTCACCGGATAAACCTCTACTTCACACAGCGTAAGGGACTGGGTAAACCGTGGAATTTGGACGTGGACGAATTGTCCCCTGCGCCCATTGCAGCAGAATACGACAGGGTTGTAAATGTTTGACTGTGTGAATGTACCACAGCTGTGATAAAAGAAATAAAAGCAACAGGTTTAAGTCAATGAGAAACAATCCAGACTAAAAGCAAAGGAATAAATCATAAGAAGGGCTATCTTTCCACTGTTTATAAATACATTTATAATTTCCCTCCACTTAAATAAAGAGGGCAACCTCAAATCAATTTGGCTTTAGTTATTTGGACTCTCTCCAATCTTACCTTTCATGATGGATTACTACGTACCATGTCTTTACGTAGAGAATGTGATGGCTTTACCCATACTTCCCTTGTCTTGGTGGCCCACCTTTATCAATACCTTACTACGGTCTTATCAATATGTTACTGACCTTTGTGAATGTCTCCTCAGTTGATTCACACCTATGTTCATTTTGTCTAAAATTGAATGTGGCACAAATTGGTACACTCCTCTTTGATCCATAAACATTTCTCTAGAATCATCATCTGATTTAGAAGTAGAGATGACTTCCTCATACTTTATATAATTAGCTACATTTCTAGGCCCGGCTGGGGGTCACAACATTAGCAGTGATGAACAACATTAAAAGGTCAGTAAAACAATCTGAATGTAGCAGCAGATTCACCTGATAATCTCTTGAAATTCCAGCCAATGAGGTGAATATGCTATAAAGTACACTCTCCAAAGATCACCAAATCTCAAATTCCAATCCTGTGTCATGCGTGAGAGAGTCCCTTTCCAGAGTACACATAGACAACATATTACTGCTAAGATGGAATGTAAATTTGGGTAATTTCCTCTCCACATCAAGATGACAACAGGGATTTTTCCTGGGTTGTGCCTGTACTCTGTGTACGGAGATTTAATACATCAGGGTATTGATTGAAGTGGAGAGGTGTGGTGCAGCGGCCAGGGCAGCTGACTTCGGAGCACAGGGGTCACGGTTCGATCCCTTGCTCCGGCGGCAGCTCAGCTCAGCACCCTGTGACTCTGGGCAATAGCTCACTTAATTTCCACAACGGCCCCCAGCGCCTTGAGACCCGTAAGGGTGAGTAGTTTGCGCTTTACAAATACGGATTTAGATTTAGATTTAGATTGATGGGGATGTAAACCCTTTTCAATCAACAACCACAAAAGGCACTAAATTAACCCTCTGGTAGGTTTGCACAAAAGCAGTCAGGCTTAACTTTGAGGCAATTTGCAAAGTATTAATGAAGCATACAAAGAGTATTAAAATGAAACACAACACAAGAAATATCCTAAATCAATATAAAAAAATGCATTAAATGAAAGGATACTATAACGACAAAAATCCAATCAGTAGAATCAGATATATGCGATGGTAAAGTATTACTTTGATTCAGTGCCTAAAAGTGCAAAGAGCCACTCGCAGTCCTCTGGTCATGCCAGACCCAGAGAAAGTAACATTTTTAGGCTGACTAGAATGAACCATGCAAAAGACACACAAATAATAGATGGAATGCAGAAAAAATCAAAACATTCACCCCCAGTCAAGAGATCTGGGTTAAATCCATTGTTCTTTTGCTCACCATGCCACCCCAGTTTAGACCCAGCGATATGCAAATCAGTCTTGACCCTGTTCATTATGGGAACAGTCCAGCCCAAACTGCCAAGCCAGGCCCTTCCTTGCCTGGAAACAAGCATCCTAGGACCTGTTTTGGGGTTTCACCCCTTATCATCCAGGCTAGCTTGAAGACAGTGGCACAGTGAGCCCAGGATTCATGTCTGGGCATACCCGTTGCACTTACGGCGAGAAAGAAAAAGACACATGGGTCCCGTGGTCTCCATGCAACTGGAGTCAAGCTAGCCTGGCTGATGAGGGGTGAAACCCCAAAACCGGTCCCAGGATGCTTGTTTCCAGTCCAGGGAGGACCTGGCCTGGCAGTTCAGACTGGACTAATCACATTAAGAGCAGGGTCAAGACTGATTTGCATATGGCTGGGTTAAAACTGGAATGGCATGGGGAACAAAAACAATGATGTATTTAGGACCAGATCTCTGTACTGGGGTTAATGCTTGACATTGTTCATTATTCTCTCCATCTATTGTTATTTTTGCATTTGTCACCCCGAGTGGAATGGGTATGCCCAGACATGGGTCCTGTGCTCTCCATGCCACTGGAGTCATGCTAGACTGACTGATGAGGGGTAAAACCCCGAAGCTGATCCCAGGATGCTTGTTTCCAGACCAGGGAGGACCTGGTCTGGCAGTTCGGGATGGGCTGTTCCTATTGGGAGAAGGGTCAAGACTGATCTGCACATGGCTGGGTTTAAAATGGAGTGGCATGGGGAGCAAAAAAACGATGCATAGGCTCAGATCTCTGTGCTGGGGTGAATGCTTAGATTTGTTCAGCATTCTGTCCATAAATTGCTCTTTTTGCATTTGTCAACCCGAGTGGGATAGGTATGCCCAGATGTGGGTCCCCTGCTCTCCATGCCACTGGAGTCAAGCTAGCCTGGCTGATGAGGGGTGAAACTCTAAAACCGGTCCCAGGATGCTTGTTTCCAGTCCAGGGAGGACCTGGCCTGGCAATTCGGAATGGACTGTTCCCGTTGGGAGAAGTATGCAGACAGAATATCGAGTTGGAAATGTCAACTTACACAAATAACAAGTTTGAAATATCGTGACACAGAAATATCGACAGCAAGAATATCGTGGTCAAGAATATCGACTTTAAGGTAAGAAATATTGTTTTTAAAAATATTGAAGTCATTAATATCGTTTGCAAAAATATAGTCGTTTATAATATCAATTTTGTAATTAGTGTTATGTATTTTAGTATGCATTTTAAATGTATGTGATCTATTTTTTTGTATAAGTATTGTTTTTTTTAATATATGTAAAATTTTTAGTAGTTATCAATTTTATTTTAATTAAATTTTGCATTTTTAGTTCCGTAGTGGGTTGTGGGTTTATAGAGGAATAGGGTGGGTAGTAATTTAATTATAATAAATGAATGATTATTTTTTATTTAGTAATATTTATTTAATTTCGATTTTATAGTGTTAATTGTGGGAAGTAATTTATTACTACTTAATTATTAATTGGTCTTTAATTATTATTAATTAATTAATTGGTAATTAATTATGGTATTCGTGTTATTTTTTAGAAGTGGGTTGTGGGATTTAGTGGGGTAAAGGGTGGGAAGTAATTTAATTATCATAAATTAATGATTTTTTAACATGTATTAATATTTAGGGGTAAAGGGTGATAAGTAATTTATTTTGAATTAATTAATACATATTTGTTAATTAATGCTAATTAATTAATTAACATTTAAATATTGTGTAATTAATTTTAGATGTGAGTTGTGGAGTTTATTGTAGTAAAGAATAGGAATTAAGTTCACTGATGACATCTCAAATGACATCATTGATGACATCACTGATGACATCATCCAGTGACTGTGTGTTTCTGTAAAGTTTAATTTTGTTTTATATATATGCCAAGCTGTATTGAGGAATGAGTGGGTGTATAAGTGTCTGTATGGAGGATTTAGTAGGTACGTGACTGACTGTATAAGTGAGTGACTAAATGTGTCTTACTGATTGCATGGGTTAGTGACTAAACTGTGTGAAAGTCTGTATCAGTCTGTCTGTTGTTGTGTAAGCTGCTGCATGGGTTGGTGAGTAGCTGCATGAGTGTCTATATGGGTTATTGATTGCTTGACTGAATATTTGTATGGCTGCCTGAGTGTGTGTGTGGGTGGGTGGGGAGGTGTGTGACTCTGTGCATAGATGTGTGAGTGGTTGATTCACTGGGTGTATGGGTTCAAGAGTGCATGTGGAAACAGCTGTATGGGTGGGTGAGTGTGTGTATGGGTGTGTTGGTGAGTGAATGGATGTCTCAGTGGTACATGTGCAAGTAACTACATATGTAAAAGGCAGTATATGTGAGTGATGGTGTATATAAATAACTATATGTGAGAGTCAGTAATTGTGAGAGTGGCTGCATGGATGAGTGTGTATTTGCATCAGTGATTCTATAAGAGAGTAATTATGTGTTAGTATCTGTATGAATAAGTGAGGTTGTGGCTGTATAACTGTATAGGTGAGTAAATGGAAGTATGATTGATTCTTTGCATGACTGACTAAGTGTGTGAGTAACTCTAGATATGTGGCAGTGTGTGAGTGTCTGTATAGGTGTATGAGTGCATATGATAGTGTTGTATTGATGAGTGACTGCATGTATGAGTGACTGTATGGGTGAATGAGTGGATATGTGTGTAGACCTAGGAATCAGTCAGTGCGTATTTAGTAACTAGTATTGATGTGTCTATTTTTTCGAAAATGGTTGTCTGTATTTTAGAGTGGGTGTATCAAAGGTTATATTCAGGTGTGAGGAGGTGCATCAGATTTTCACATGGATGATGTCATCAGTGATGTCATCAGTGATGTCATTTGAGATGTCATCAGTGATGTCATCAGTGATGTCACTGACCATGTCATGAATGATGTAATATGTGACGTCATCAGCAGTGCATTGCGGGCGCAAGTTATAGTTAGCTGAACTAACTATAACGCCGGAATTTCTATGGTTTTGTACAAGTGAAATGTCCAACTAACTATAACGTTCCTGAAACCTAAGGTTTTTTCAGTTAATGTCTATGGTTTTTTAAATGCTAATTTCTAACTATAACGTGCCTGAAACCTATGGTTTTTCAGTGAATTTCTATGGTTTTTTAAATGCTAATTTCTAACTATAACGTGCCTGAAACCTATGGTTTTTCCAATGAATTTCAAAGGTTTTTTAAATGAAAATGTGTAAGTCTAATGTACCTCAATCCTATGGTTTTATTATTTTATATATATATATATATATATCTATATTATCTACTGGCGGTCGCCAGTAGATAGTTATAGTTAGGACCTATTATCCATAGGAAATCCACGACATTCTATTTGAAATAACTCTTGCGCCGGTTGACGAATCTTCGCAAAGCTTCCAACTTGTTGGAGCGCTCCGCTCCGCTCCTACCCTGAAAGTCTCGGGTTGATTCGTCGAGCGGGGGCCGAGAAAAAGGGGGTCCCAAAACGCGTTTTCCCCATTCATTTTTCCATAGGAACGTTTAGTCGCAGCTACAGCCCGAACTGCTGAACGGAATTACACCAAATTTGGCAAAGAGGTAGCCCTTGGTTCAGTGTCGTGCCTTTTGCTTAAATGGTGTAAATCCGTTCAGTAGTTCCTGAGAAAATCAAAAGTAAAGTCACATATATATCTATGGGCGAGTAGGGTCCGCGTATCCTGAGCGCACCCTGCGCGCACCGTCCCGATCACGAGCTGCATGCTAATTGGCTGTCAAGTGGCTGTCAACACTCCAAATCAGGAAGTGTTGGCAGCCATTTTATCCTCGGTAGAACCGAGGGACAGAAATAAGTGCGCAAAGCGCAAAAGGGAGCAGGGTAGAAACACCCTGACCCCTAGGTCTGCTCAGGGGTCCCGCAAGGACCCCTGGGCAGAAAAGCATTTTTTTAAACGGCGGGATGCGCTTAGGGTGCGCGGATCCCGCCGATTAAAAAAAAAGCGCAAGAACAAGTGCGCAAACGCACAAGGGGGCAGGGTAGAAACACCCTGACCCCTAGGTCTGCTCAGGGGGTCCCACAAGGACCCCCTTGGCAGAAAAGCTTTTTTTTAAACGGCGGGATGCGCTTAGGGTGCGCGGATCCTGCCGATTAAAAAAAAAAAAGCGCAAGAAACAAGTGTGCAAAACGCACAAAGGGGGCAGGGTAGAAACACCCTGACCCCCTAGGTCTGCTCAGGGGGTCCCACAAGCCCCCTGGGCAGAAAAAAGCATTTTTTTTTTTTCCAAAATCAGCGGGATGCGCTTAGGGTATGCGGATCCCACTGATTAAAAAAAAAAAACACAAGAAACAAGTGCCAAAACGCACAAAGGGGGCAGGGTAGAAACACCCTGACCCCCTAGGTCTGCTCAGGGGGTCCCACAAGGACCCCCTGGGCAGAAAAAAGCAACAACAAAAAAAACAAAAACAAAAAGACCGGTATCGTGCCGAGGCCCCGCCCCCTCCCTGCAGCAGTCTGCAAACGCGCCCCCTGGCGCGTTTTAAGAAGGGGAAGTAATTCCCCTTGAATACTGGGGGTCCCTGGGGGCCAACTAGCCCACCAGGAACCTCCGGTATGCGCCAGGGGCTGCGTTGCAGAGAGGTGTACAGAGGCCACGCCCCTTTTACACCTCTCTGCAACGCAGCTCTGTGGTGCTTTTTGGAGGTACACGGTGGGCTAATTGGACTCCAGGGACCCTCAGTATTCAAGGGACTTAATCCCCAAACTTAAAACGCGCCACGGGGCACGTTTGCACAGTGGTGAAGGGAGGGCGGGGCTTCAGGTGACATGTGTGCAAACAGGCCCCGTGGCGCATTTTAAGATGGGAATGAAATCCCCTTCAATCCCGAGGGTCCCTGGGGGCGAACTAGCCCACCAGGTACGTCCAGAAAGCGCCACAGAGCTGCGTTGCAGAGAGGTGCAAAGAGGGCATGGCCTCTGAACACCTCTCTGCAACGCAGCTCCCTGGTGCATACTGGAGGTACAGGGTGGGCTAGTTGGACCCCAGGGACCCTCATGATTCAAGGGGACTTAATCCCCAACTTAAAACGCGCCACGAGGCGCGTTTGCACAGATGTCACCTCAGGCCCCCCCCCTCCCTTCACCATTGTGCAAATATTCCTCTAAAATCAGCCGAACTAGAATTCCGATTTACTCACCTGTTACCAGGAGAGACCTCAGTCCTGCATCTTTCAGCCCAGTACTGATCCTGAAAAGTAATTTTAACCGTACTTACCAGTAGCTTGAATTTCCTTCCATAGGATATCATTGACTGGTTTCACTTGGAAATTCTTCTAAGTGTGGAGTTTTGGAACTTTATAATATTCCTCTAAAATCAGCCGAAATACGAATTCCGATTTACTCACCTGTTATCAGGAGAGACCTCAGTGCTGCATCTTTCAGCCCAGTACTGATCCTGAAAAGTAATTTTAACCGTACTTACCAGTAACTTGAATTTCCTTCCATAGGATATCATTGTCTGCTTTTTGCTGAAAAAGTTTCTGTGTCGATTTTTGAAACATACAAATATTCCTCTAAAATCAGCCGAACTACGAATTCCGATTTACTCACCTGTTATCAGGAGAGACCTCAGTGCTGCATCTTTCAGCCCAGTACTGATCCTGAAAAGTAATTTTAACCGTACTTACCAGTAACTTGAATTTCCTTCCATAGGATATCATTGACTGGTTTCACTTGGAAATTCTTCTAAGTGTGGAGTTTTGGAACTTTATAATATTCCTCTAAAATCAGCCGAAATACGAATTCCGATTTACTCACCTGTTATCAGGAGAGACCTCAGTGCTGCATCTTTCAGCCCAGTACTGATCCTGAAAAGTAATTTTAACCGTACTTACCAGTAACTTGAATTTCCTTCCATAGGATATCATTGCCTGCTTTTTGCTGAAAAAGTTTCTGTGTCGATTTTTGAAACATACAAATATTCCTCTAAAATCAGCCAAAATACGAATTCCGATTTACTCACCTGTTATCAGGAGAGACCTTATTGCTGCATCTTTCAGCCCAGTACTGATCCTAAAAGTAATTTTAACCGTACTTACCAGTAACTTATATTTCCTTCCGTAGGAATCCATTGTCTGGTTTTCAGCAGAAAAGTTTCAAAGTGTTGATTTTCACAAACTACAAATATTCCTTAAAAATCGCCTGTATGACTTAAACGCATTCTTTCAACTGTTTACAGGAGATGCACCAGTGCTGGATCCAGGATCCACCACTGAGTAAGAAAAAGTAACGATAACACTACTTACCTGCTAAGTGAATTTCCTCCCATAGGATAACATTGGTGATTCTATGTGAAAAAGTTTCTGTGTCAACTTTTAAAATACAATAATATTCCTTAAAAATCACTACTGTAACCAAAACGCTTTTACTCAACTGTTTACAGGAGATGTCCCAGGACTGAATCTAGGATCCAGTCCTGTGGTTAGAAAAGTAATCCATAAAGTAACTAATTGCATTTAGCTAGAAATTCACATTGAGCTCAATGTTGCATTGTGTTTGAAATTGTGTTGCCCATTGGAACAACTGTAACTACTGTACTTAAAAGTCTATTGCCTATTTGCAAAGTATTTAAACTAAAGTAATTCATTCTGAGAAAGTATATTTTGTAATGTAATGTATAATGTAATTACAATGTAATTTAAAAAATAAAACATCTAAAAATAAATAGTTTAAAAAAATGTAGTAAATCAGTATAAAAAAAATAAATCTAACAATTAATACATTTAAAAATTGTCATTTACAAAACCTTTGAAATTCACTGAAAAAAACCATAGGTTTCAGACATGTTATAGTTAGGAATTAGCATTTAAAAAACCTTTGAAATTCACTGAAAAAACCATAGGTTTCAGGCTTGTTATAGTTAGGAATTAGCATTTTAAAAACCTTTGAAATTCACTGAAAAAACCATAGGTTTCAGGCCTGTTATAGTTAGGGTTTAGCATTTAAAAAACCTTTGAAATTCACTGAAAAAACCATAGGTTTTAGGGAAAGTTATAGTTAGTTGGACATTGCACTCGTACAAAACCCGTGAAATTCCCCCGTTATAGTTAGTTCAGCTAACTATAACTTGCGCCCATAATGCACTGCTGATGACGTCACATATTACATCACTCATGACATGGTCAGTGACATCACTGATGACATCACTGATGACATCTCAAATGACATCACTGATGACATCATCCATGTGAGAATTTAATGCATCTTCTCACACCCTAATATAACTTTTGATACACCCACTCTAAATTACAGACTGCCATTCTCAAAACCATACACACTCCAATACCAATAAGTACATACCCACTCACTGATTCTTAGGTCTACACACACACATCTACTCACTCACCCGTACAGTCACTCATACTTACAGTCACTCAGTACAGGACTATCATATGCACTCATACACCTATATAAACACTCACACTACGCAACTCATCCATAGAGGTACTCACACACCTAGTCAGTCATGCTAATAATTAATCACACTCCCATTTACTCACCTATACAGTTATACACACACCAGCTCACTTACTCATAAAAATACTAGCACATTCTTACGCTCCTATGCAATCACTGATGCAAGCACACACTCATCCATATAGCCACTCTCTCAATCACACACTCTCACTTATAGCCATTTATATACTCCAACACACATATATACTGCCGTTCACATATGTAGTTACTCACACATGTACCACTGAGATATACATTCAATCACTAACACACCCATACACACACTCACCCACCCATACAGTCCATCACAGACGCACTCTTGAAACCATGCACCCAGTGAATCACCCACTCACACATCTATGCACAGAGTCACACACACCCCACCCACACAAACACTGAGGCACCCATACAGATACTCAGATAACCAATCCATAACCCATATAGACACTCATTTAGCTAGTCAGAAACCCATGCAGCTGCTTACACAACAACAGACAGACGGATACAGACATTCACACAGTTTAGTCACTCACCCATGCATCCAGTAAGATACGTTTAATCACTCACTTATAGACTCAGTCACGCACCTACTAAATCATCCATTCAGACGCTTATACACCCACTCATTCTTCAATATGCCTTTCCCTATATATATTAAACATATTTAAACTTTACACAAACACACAGTCACTGGATGATGTCATCAGTGATGTCATCAGTGATGTCATTTGAGATGTCATCAGTGATGTCATCAGTGATGTCACTGACCATGTCATGAGTGATGTAATATGTGACGTCATCAGCAGTGCATTGCGGGGGCGCGAGTTATAGTTAGCTGAACTAACTATAACGGGGGAATTTCACGGGTTTTGTACGAGTGCAATGTCCAACTAACTATAACTTTCCCTAAAACCTATGGTTTTTTCAGTGAATTTATATATATATATACACATATATATATATATTTAAAAAAATTGTGAATAATTTTTTGTTAGGAAAACTATATTCATTCTTTTTTAAAAAAAATATATTTTACAGAAGTTGCGCACCCTTCGCGCACCCTACATGATGGCTGCGCGCATTCCGGTAGCCATTTTGAAAAGTCGCGCTGGGGTCGCGACTTCGGCAAAATTTGTAAAGTATGAAATATCTTTAAATTAATTATAAATAAAAGTTTTCCTTTAAGTGTTTGTCTAAATTTATTAATAAAAGTATTTTTAAAGTATTATTTTCAATATACTTTCGACTAAAAAATATTCGATTATTATTGGATTCGGAGGTTAGGAGGGATGGTCATTTTGCTCCATCTGTTTTGCAAGATTTTTTGGTCTAGTCAGGTGGACACCCTCCTCCGGGTGAGGTACGGCTTGAGGATTCTATTCAAAAGGTGAGGATTCAACAGGCAGAAGTATCCATCAGAAGAGCAAGTTACTTACCTTCGGTAACGCTTTTTCTGGTGGATACAGTATCTGCTTGTGGATTCCTCACTGTCCCACCCGCCTCCCCGTTGTCCACCTGTTTCTACCAAAAGATGCTTTTACTGTTTGGCATGAATGTTTTTAATATGTCTTAATCATGCTTATGTTTTAATAGTGAGAAATGCTTGATCTGTTGCTATTTCTTTATGCCTTTATTGGTTATGCATTTGTATATATATATATATATATATATTTAGTATACTATGTATACATGTGAAAATGTGTCAGTCCACCTGTTTACCTCGGTGGCACGGAAAAAATGAGTGGAACTGACGTCAGCACACTGACGAGGTCCTCTTATGGCTCCTATGATGTCATACGGTGTCGCGAGCGGAGCCGTGCTATTATGACATCGCCGTCGACGTGGGAGAGCTAGGAAAGAATTTCCGCGGAATACTGGTGCAGGGGATATTCACCTAAGTGTTCAGGCTAGTTCTTAGGGAGCAACTGTTTATGTTGCCACTTCAGAAACCAAAACCAGTGATCCGAGGGCAGAGGCCCTGCAGATGGCACACGAGGTGGGGAGCCCAGTCGTGTCCACCGGCGGGGCAGCGAAGTGACAAGCACCACTACCCACAGAAAAGGTAACGAGGGCACTGAATAACACAGGAACTTCTCTTTGTATCTGGCAGGAACAACAAGATTAAAATACCCTAGTTCCAAAATGTAGAATTAGTGCTACAACGGTCTTCAAGAGGACCTGCAATGGATGCCGCTTCTGCCTTCCGTACACTGGAGGCGGCACATGGGTCACGCGGTACGGTCATACTGCGGTGGGACGCACACTCGTTGACCTCTCATGGCACTGCTCCACACTTCGGGGACAACGCTTTCCATTAGCTGTATTTTCTGATGACATGTCGCGCCGGCCCCGTCCAACAGCAGAACCCCTTTAGAGCCAAACAGATTCTTCCACTCTCTCACCGGAAGTGAAACCAGGCCACGCGGACACTTTCACAATATAACAGCCGGGAATGCACTTTTTGGTAAAAAAAAACAGTCCTTTCTCCTAATTTATCAAATAAACGACTCACTGAAGAACAGGGGCCAGCTTCGATCGGTAAACAGCCGTTACAACAACTTTTTTACTTTGCGATACCATTACAACGCATGCATTACCACGCATGCGTTGTACATCGCAAAGTCATTACTACGCATTTTTTTAGAACGCATGGTCATTTAAAACGCATGCCTTTACAACAAATTTTGTTGTAAATATATGTATGGTAAATGACCATATGTTCTAAAAATTTTTAGACGATCCACGTTGTTGTAAGGAAACAACGACATGCACCACCCCTCAGAGACGACATGAAGCAGGCACCACGAGGAGAGAGGAACCATGAGGAGTGAGAGGTAAGGGGGATTGGGCATGGGGTAGTGGTTACTTTTCTAGGGTTTAGGGTAGTGCAGTGGTGTTTGGGTAGTGTAGGGGGTCGTGCTGGGGGTAGTGTTTTAGGGTTTAGGGTAGTGCAGTGGTGTTTGTGTAGTGTAGGGGGTCGTGCTGGGGGTAGTGTTTTAGGGTTTAGGGCAGTGCAGTGGTGTTCGGGCAGTGTAGGGGGTCGTGCTGGGGCTGGTGTTTCAGGGTTTAGGGCAGTGCAGTGGTGTTCGGGCAGTGTAGGGGGTCGTGCTGGGGCTGGTGTTTCAGGGTTTAGGGCAGTGCAGTGGTGTTTGGGCAGTGTAGGGGGTCGTGCTGGGGATGGTGTTTCAGGGTTTAGGGCAGTGCAGTGGTGTTCGGTCAGTGTAGGGGGTCATGCAGGGGCTGGTGTTTCAGGGTTTAGGGCAGTGCAGTGGTGTTCGGGCAGTGTAGGGGGTCGTGCAGGTTGTGGTGTTTCAGGGTTTAGGGCAGTGCATTGGTGTTCGGGCAGTGTAGGGGGTCGTGCTGGGGCTGGTGTTTCAGGGTTTAGGGCAGTGCAGTGGTGTTCGGGCAGTGTAGGGGATCATGCTGGGGCTGGTGTTTCAGGGTTTAGGGCAGTGCAGTGGTGTTCGGGCAGTGTAGGGGGTCGTGCTGGGGCTGGTGTTTCAGGGTTTAGGGCAGTGCAGTGGTGTTCGGGAAGTGTAGGGGGTCGTGCTGGGGCTGGTGTTTCAGGGTTTAGGGCAGTGCAGTGGTGTTCGGGCAGTGTAGCGGGTCATGCTGGGGCTAGTGTTTCAGGGTTTAGGGCAGAGCAGTGGTGTACGGGCAGTGTACGGGGTTGGCTGGGGGTGGTGTTTCAGGGATTAGGGCAGTGCAGTGGTGTTGGGCAGTATAGGGGGTCTTGCTAGGGGTGGTGTTTCAGGTAACCCTGGGCATCAAATCCCGCTCCGCTCGCGGAATTTGCGGAATTTAGGCAATTTTGCATTCCGCGGAGAACGAGGAATTGCCAACAATTCCGCGATCCGCGGCGTAGCAGAATTATTTTCTTGTTCGCGCTTTAAAAATGTGTTCTAGCGTGCTTGATAGCGACTTACTGGGATTCCTGCATTCGCCAACGGGCTTTCCTATCCGTTTGCGTGCACCACGAGATTTCGGTAGCCGGCTGCGCGATCCCGCGAGAGTTTGCGATCGCGAACACGTCATTTGCCACGCCATCGGACAACGCGAGAGTGTGCAATCGCGAACACATCATTCGCCGCGCCATCGTGCACCGCGAGAGAGATTGCGATCGCGAAGATGTCATTCGGGTGCGCCATCAGACATCCGGCAGAATGTTGGTAAAGCTTGCGATCCGAACACGCAAAATTTTTAATCTGGAGAAGAATAATATCGCGAGCAGCATAAAACCTTCTATAAAATGATGATTTGGATGAAAAAAAAACCTCAGATTGATATTTGGCTGTCCTTTTTTGTCAAATTTTTTTGGGGGGAGAGGGAGGAAGTGCCACAGAATCTCCTACTTCCTGTTCCTGTCCAGCCGGCTCCTCCCAGTGCTTTGTCCATCTCCTGTTCATTTTTCACTTGGATTTGAGCTGGAAGGATCACTCTTTGTGTCTGCTGCATCATTATCATTGGATTTGAGGATTTTTGGATTTGAGATTTTACAACTAAGTTGGTGTTGTTTGATTGGGGCATTGCAGTTGCTGCAACTACAATTTTTGTACTTTTCATCATTTTTAAAAAAAAATAGTTGTGGGTAGCTATTAGGCCCAGAGCTAGTCATGGGTGGGTGCATGATGAAACATGATGAAACAACTGTTCCTTTGCTGTGTGATGTATTTATTAATTTCAAACATCATTTAGAGCACATGGTTGGCATTGGATTGAATTGCAAAATGTGTATTTTTGGGTGTATTTCAGTTTTTTGGGCTGTGTGTTAAATACATGCCTTAGTTGTGTGTGGTGTGCTGCAGGCCTTGTTTAGCCCTGTGGATTTTCGTTTTTGCATTTTATTGCATTACAGGCAAAGCAGTGTGGTTTAGCATGCAGCCTTTGCCTGACTATTATAGGCCTGTTTTCAGTACATTGTTTTACAGGCCTTCTGCTTGTTGCTTGTGATTTGTGAGTGTCCATGTGGCTGGTAGCCATTTCTGGTGGGAGTTATAAGTGTGCTGCTTTTGCCATATAGGCCTGCATGTGTTTCCTTTGTGGCCTAGGCTTCTTGTTGTGGTCCTGGCCATGAGGCTGGTGGCCATTTTGATGCCAGGCAGTGTGATTTTTGCCATAGGCCTGCATTGTCTGTCTTCAGTTTCTTGTTGTTGTTGGCCTGGCCATGAGGCTGGCGGACATTTTGAAGCCATGCAGTGTGCTTTTTGCCATAGGCCTGCATTGTCTTTCTTCAGTTTCTTGTTGTTGTGGGCCTGGCCATGAGGCTGGCGGCCATTTTGAAGCCAGGCAGTGTGCTTTTTGCCATAGGCCTGCATTGTCTGTCTTCAGTTTCTTGATGTTGTGGGCCTGGCATGTGGCTGGTGGCCATTTTGAAGCCCGGTAGTGTCCTTTTATCCATAGCCTGCAAGCTTGTGGCCTAGTCTCCCAACAGGCCTTTCATCCAGTAGGCGCAGAGGTAGTCAGGGGTGCATGAAACAACTGTTTCTGTGTGTTCTGTTGAATTTAAACATCATTTAGGGCATGGATGGCATTGGATTGAATTGCAAAATGTGTATTTTTGGGTGTATTTCAGTTTTTTGGGCTGTGTGTTAAATACATGCCTTAGTTGTGTGTGGTGTGCTGCAGGCCTTGTTTAGCCCTGTGGATTTTCGTTTTTGCATTTTATTGCATTACAGGCAAAGCAGTGTGGTTTAGTATGCAGCCTTTGCCTGGCTATTTTAGGCCAGTTTTCAGTACATTGTTTTCCAGGCCTCCTGCTTGTTGCTTGTGATTTGCGAGTGTCCATGTGGCTGGTAGCCATTTCTGGTGGGAGTTATAAGTGTGCTGCTTTTGCCATATAGGCCTGCATGTGTTTCCTTTGTGGCCTAGGCTTCTTGTTGTGGTCCTGGCCATGAGGCTGGCAGCCATTTTGAAGCCAGGCAGTGTGCTTTTTGCCATAGGCCTGCATTGTCTGTCTTCAGTTTCTTGTTGTTGTGGGCCTGGCCATGAGGCTGGCGGCCATTTTGAAGCCAGGCAGTGTGCTTTTTGCCATAGGCCTGCATTGTCTGTCTTCAGTTTCTTGTTGTTGTGGGCCTGGCCATGAGGCTGGCGGCCATTTTGAAGCCAGGCAGTGTGCCTTTTGCCATAGGCCTGCATTGCCTGTCTTCAGTTTCTTGTTGTTGTGGACCTGGCCATGTGGCTGGTGGCCATTTTGAAGCCCGGTAGTGTGCTTTTATCCATAGGCCTGCAAGCTTGTGGCCTAGTCTGCCAACAGGCCTTTCATCCAGTAGGCTCAGAGGTAGTCAGGGGTGCATGAAACAACTGTTTCTGTGTGTTCTGTTGAATTTAAACATCATTTAGGGCACATGGATGGCATTGGATTGAATTGCAAAATGTGTATTTTTGGGTGCATTTCAGTTTTTGGGGTGTGTGTTAAATACCTTAGTTGTGTGTGGTGTGTTGCAGGCCTTGGTTAGCCCTGTGGATTTTCGTTTTTGCATTTTATTGCATTACAGGCAAAGCAGTGTGGTTTAGTATGCAGCCTTTGCCTGGCTATCATAGGCCTGTTTTCAGTACATTGTTTTCCAGGCCTCCTGCTTGTTGCTTGTGATTTGTGAGCGTCCATGTGGCTGGTGGCCATTTCTGGTGGGAGTTATAAGTATGCTGCTTTTGCCATTTAGGCCTGCAAGGTTTTCCTCTTGGCTTACTGCTTCTATCCATCCCCTTTGCCAGCTGCAGCTCCCTGAATGATGTGATGAGCAAATAATTTAATGCCAAACAGGGTCCACTTCTATTACATTTGTATTTTTGTTGTTGTCCCTCTTCTTTCCTATCCTTCCTGACAGTGTACACAGTATACCATGAAAGCTCTTGTTGACAGTCTCACAAATGGCTACACTAACTTATATATTTTCTTTGTTTGCTTGTACTACTAGTAATTGAACCACAACAACAAATGTAACATTTCACTGATGTTCTTCTCCTGGCTTCTTTGCTTTTAGGTGCACAAAAAGACAGAGGAGGAGGTGTCATCATCATCACCCGTTGTACTGCCAGACAGAAGTCCTGCTGCATACCACGTCACGTCCACGTGTGACCACAGACATCTCCGCAACTTGTGCACCTGCGTCCTGCTGACATCTGAAGAAGATGGCCCCAAAGAAAGGTACCAGGTCCTCCAGTACCAAGAAAGTTGCCAGTGAGAAGAAGGAACAGAAGAAGGAAGTGGCACTTGCCAAGACTGGTGTGCCGGCCGATGTGTTTTTTGGTAAAAAAAAACTTACGCCTGCAGCAGCGGTGTCCGGCGGGGACCAAGCTGGGAGCAGCACCTCCGCATCAGTGGGCCCACCCCAGCAACCTCGGCCCAAGCCCATGAGTGTGGCAGAGGTAGCCAGTCTACTAACGACCAGTGATGTTGAAATGTCATTATCGCAAAGTAGTACCCAATCCACGCACTCGCAGGTGGAAACTCAGCAGATAAGTGGGCAACCACAGCCGCAACCACAGCCGCAACCACAGCCGCAACCACAGCCCCAGCCGCAACCCCAGCCGCAGCCGCAACCCCAGCCGCAGCCGCAGCCCCAGCCGCAGCCGCAACCACAGCCCCAGCCGCAACCACAGCCCCAACTGCAGCCCCAGCCGCAACCGCAGCCGCAACCACAGCCGGAACTACAGCCTGAACCACAGCCCACAATAGTAGTTGTTCCACCTGAAGTAGGGACAGTTCAGGAAATCAAACTTTTTGCAGACGAAGAGGAGCAAGCCACTGTTTCAGAAGATCCATTGTCTTCCAGACCCCCAGCAAGGAAAAGGAGGGTTAGTCCATCAACTTCTTCTTCAAGCCCCGCTTCTGATGATCTAGATGCCACTTGGAAGCCACCAGCTCAGCCTGAGAGTGATGCACGCCACAAGACAAGGCTAGTGAAAAGGAAGGTTCCAGAAAGCCTTAGAGTTATGGAGGTAGATGTAAACGAGGGGGGTGATGATGATGAAGAGCCAGTCATCATGAACATCACTCCTGGGCCTGCGGAGATGGAGACCAACATTATTAGACTATCCAAAATTGCTGCGAGGGATGTAGCACAGATACCATCAACACAGGTAACACCAACACGACCTCCAGCTTCCATATTTGCCTTTGAAAAGGCCCTGCAGGGACCTACATCCAGCTCAACCACCACCTCAGTAGGTGGTGGTAATGAAATTGCAGAGAGTCAAATTCCAGGCACACCCTCCAGTTCATATGGTATTGAAAGTGGCACCTCCAGCAGCGCCAGAAAGTTCTCCTGCCCAGTTTGGGACTTCTTTTCGGTTAGCAGTAAGGAGGAGAACATTGCTATATGCTCAATTTGTCGGCAGGCTGTTAGGCGGGGTAAGCTTGGTACAAACTATGGTACCGGAGGACAAACAAGTCATCTAAAAAAACACCACAGTATCAAGTGGGATGCTCACCTACTTCACTTAGAAAAAAGTAAAACTGGACCCATTGCTAGGGATGAAGAAGTAGGGGAAGATATGATCGCGGTGGAAGGTCAACAAGAGGGAGACATTTCTAGCCCTATCCCCAGCAGTGTAGTGGTAACTCCCACATCCTCAGCAACATCTCAGTGGCACCGTACTAAGAGTCAGCCTGAGACACCAAGGCAACCGGGCACTGCAATGAGCAAAAGTGCGGCGTTGTTGAGCCTAACTGGGTTCAAGAAGAAAGGTGCACCACAAAGGAAAATATTCCAGCCTACCATTGACAGCATGCTTAGGTCGGAGTGGCAGTACCAACGTAACCACCCAACGGCACGGTTGTACAATGCGAAGCTGGCTAAAATGTTAGCGCTGGACCTTCTCCCTTTTTCATTTGTGGAAGGGGTGGGTTTCCTTGAATTTGTTGCAGCCATCTGCCGTAATTGGAAGGTTCCCAGCCGGTCCTATTTCCCGAGTTGTTGTTCCTGCACTACATCACAATGTGCTGGAATTGGTTGGACAAGCTTTGCAGCAGAGTGCTGTTCACAAAATCCACCTGACAACAGACATGTGGACCAGTTGCCAAGGCACTGATTACATGTGCATCACTGCACACTGGGTCTCTTTTGTGGGGGTTAGAGAAAAGCTATCTTAAGTAGGTGCTGTTGACACAGCTGAGATTTTTAATGCTTCTCGGAAACATGCAACTGTAGCCATGTTCGCCATGGAGAAATTTCATACTGCTGCAAACATTTTGGAAGAGTTTAACAGCAAGGTCTTTGAATGGCTGCGCCCAAGAGGGCTTAACATTTGTTTTGTTGCCACGGATAATGGCAGTAATGTACTTAAGGCCTTGGAGGTTGGTGCCTATTTCAGGGTCCCGTGTTTGGCGTACTGCATTAACATTATAGTTCAAGACTTTCTGAAAAAAGAACCCATAGTCAGCAGCTTACTGACCACCTGCCGCAGAATATGCACTCATTTCAGCCATTCTTTTAAAGCCCGGAAGCAGCTGAGGATCATTCAACGTGACTATAGAATGCCAGTCAAAGCACTCATCCAGGAGGTGGCAACACTTTGGAACTCAACGTATTACATGCTTGACCGTCTGTTTGAGCAGTACAGACCAATCAATGAATATGTCATGCGAAGGGCGGATGCTACTGTGAAAGGCATGACCCTTCAGATGGACCAATGGTGCCTAGTTAAATCTCTTACAGAGATGCTTCTTCCTTTCGAGGTCTTCACACGTGAAGTCAGCAAGGAGGACTGTACTGTGGGCCAAGCTATCCCATTGTTGCACATGCTAGAGCAACAGCTGAAGGAGGTGTCTGAAGCGTACATATGTGTGGAGGAAAAAAAAGAAGTATATGAGTTGGTGGAGAGCTTATCATGTTGCTTAACTGAAAATTCAAGGGTGCAGACTAAGATTTTGTCACAAGAACATTACATGTGTGCCACAATTCTGGATCCACAGTACAAATCGGCACTGAACAGTAAGACATTACTCCCTTTTTCAGAAGTGGATGTTGCCCGGTACAAAACTTGGATAGCTGAGGCAGCCAGTAAATTGGAAAAGGAACGGCTGGTAATTAAAGGCCTCAAACCCACAACAAGTACTGCAGCAGGGCATCCGGCATCAAGTTCAACTTCAGAGCCTGAGGGCAGTGCATTTGGTTCACAGCTGTCACCAACACCAACACTATCGACAACAACAAGAACCGGATCATCAGCCCCAGTAAAAACGGCACAGGATTGGTATTTACAGCAAGGACTTGCTAGGTCCAGTGCTGATGCAAAGACAAAAGAGGCCGAACAAAGTGTAGCACCCCTGAACATTGACGGGATGGTCCAGGCCTACCTGGCTGACCCAACAGAGGTCTACATTGATCAAAACCCGTTGCGGTATTGGTATGGCAAAAGGGGCCAATGGCCAGTGCTCAGCAGGCTGGCGATAAACTATCTGGCTTGCACTGTCGCAAGTGTCTCTTCTGAACGTGTTTTCAGTGCTGCTGGTTCCATTGTAACAGTGAAAAGGACCAGTCTCTCACCACAAAATGTGGAGAGGTTAACCATGATCAAAATTAATCAGCAATTTATACCACCGAATTACACAATACATGAATCAACGCAGGAAGATGAGGACAGCGGCTCAGGTGACGGAAGTAGCGTGTTAGATGCTGATTACCTACTTCTGGTTGAACCCCCAGAGTTTGAGGACGAGCTATACTTCCCTGACAACTAGGCTTCCACTTCTTACTGTCGTTCTCCCTTATTTACTTTTATTTGTGTGTCTGTCTTTCTGGTTCGAAACTTCAAATCACAACAAATCCATCATCACCGTCTTCGTCTTTTATTGCCATATATGAGTTTCAGCTGTCTGCATTTCAGTCCACTCCTCCGAGTCCTGCTCCTCCATCCTCCTGAATCGACCTAAATCTATTGCCCTCAAGCCAGATGATGATTGGATGTAGCATAATCGAAGAAAAACAAAAATCTTGCCTCGTTGAGTCTCTCCAAAAGAAGTGGAACATGATGATGACTACTTTAGCTATCCTCCTTTCCGAGCCGATACAGACTGCCCATTAACTGAAGATGAGAAGGAACAGGTAATGAAAGATGACATGCATTGGACGCTGACTGAGTGATTTGTGTTGTTGTTGTTTGTAGTGCATGAAGTTAATTCATTGTGTACTATTATCTAATGTACACACTAAAAGTAACTCAATGCAATGTTTGTTTCCATTCTTGTTTTTTAATAACAACTTTCTACTTCTACTGCAGGCCGATCCATTGCATTTTGAATATGGAAAGGGGACTCAATCTGTACACTGCACACTGAGTTGGACAACACACCATGATGATGACCAAAGTGACATAATATCTTCGCAGTCACTCAGTACGATCCGAGATGATTGATGGAATAACTCAGGGCGTTTCATGAGTGGCATAAAAGGTAACCAAGTCAACAACAACCACTGCAGACCTACATGTCTGTGTAGTGGTGGAGTCGAGTGTGGTGGTATGACTGACAGCGGGGCATTGATCTAGTCACTTAATTTGTAAAATGCTATGTTGCTGTATATCTGCTTTGTCTGCCTCTGTCAAAAAATGTACGCTAAATGGAGGATGGGTCACGGGTGCCGTGGGCCTGCTCTGTCCTGTTGTTGTTGGAGGTTAATGCTGGAAACAGACTAGAGTAGACATGATGTATCCATGCCGCCTCTGAAAGTGTTCTTGTTGCACTCCACCGTAATTTATGCATTTTTTTCTACTTGATTTTTCAAAATCCCTTTTGTTTTCCCATCTACAATTACAAGCCGGCCCTTACCCTGTGCTATACTGGGAAAAACAACTCTCACTTACCTTACAAATGAATCTACACCTGCCAGGCAGACAGTGGCGTCACCCAAGATTGATGGCCGGAGCGTCCATGGAAGGGAGGACCAAGAGGAATGCCGAGATGCAACTCCCCATTTTGACCAGGATAACATACAGTAACAGTATCAACTTCATTTTTTGTCTTCAATCATTACTACTGAGTGTTGTTGTTGTTGTTATGTTTGCTCTCTGCTTATAATTCAATTCATCCCTACAGCTATTTTTGAATTTTCTTTGCTATCTTTAAGCCCGGGCGGGTACAACAGAACAGAAACTGTATGTAATTCGGGTCTCTCGGAGGACAGACAGGCAAGGCAAATTGCATAATATACTGCTGCCCTTTACTGTCTAATTGTCTAGTAGTAGTTAGTAAGTACTACTTATCATTAACCATCAAGTTATCATCATCATGCATGCATTTCCTTTTTCCCCCTTAACAGATTTATGGATATGGTTGTCTGCCAAGATTGTGTGTTGTTGTTGTCCATGCGTACTGTTTTTCTTTGTCAAACCTTTCCCAAAACCCCCCTTCCCAACCATTCATCAAACCCTAACCCTCTTCCCCCGGGCTGTGTGACTTATTGAGGTGTGACTAAATTAAATGTACACTAATAATTTATCACACGCTTGCTGGGGCGGATGTGGCAAAAGCAACACTAATTCAATTTCAAGGCAGGGCGAAGATCTTCTTCTGCTTGCCCACCCATGAGCAGTATATTTGCAAGATAATTGTTTTACCAGAGGAACCTAATCCATCAGCATTAATTGCCGGCATCGATTGGATTTGTTGTCATCCTCCTACACAGCACTAATGGTTACGCTTGTGTCGACTGTACTGTAGGCCTAGTCGAGTGACTCGACACAGCTAGAGTTTGTAACTCTATGTACTAGCCTATCCCCGCCACCATTATGTTTTATTGTATTTTGGCATATTATTGTTTGTCAGTAAGTTCCGTACTGTACTTCATTCTACTACTCCTCCCACAGTCTCTCTCAGGCGACTGACTGTCTCATTTTCTTTTTTTTGCAAGTGCTACTGCCAGGGTCTACTACTACTACCACCACAACCATGGCATGTTGGGAAAGAATACCATCATCACCATGCAGCCATCGCCGTGCCCAAGTTAAACATCAAGCGCAGGTAAGAGAAGAAGTTTGGGGGAGGCATAATTAATAATGGAAATTTTGTCATTAATTCTATTTCACACACCCCTTTGAGTCCAGTTGCAGAATGCTTAGACTAGGAGGAGAGACTGACAGTACTAGTAGGACAAATCCCTCAGTGAGGGGTACCGCATCTATCTGTTTGAGTCTTAGTAACTCAGCCAATTATTTAAATCAAACACTGGCTGTGGCCCTGCACCAGCAAGGAAACAGTGTGACGTAAAACAGTAACCCCACCCACAAAACATTAACAACATCGTATATAAAGTATCAATATATAATTTAATCCCCTAACAAAAATAAACTATGTAAAAAAAATCCCACAACACCTGACCCACCCTCTCCCTCACCCCAACCAATGTCCATTGCCCGGAACGAAAAAGTCCAACAAATGAAATGTCCAATTGTCCAAAAGTGAAAACCCCAACGCCCGATTCCCACCCACCAAAATAAGCAATAAAAAAGGGGCAATAAACGGGGTCTTCATCAGCAGGCTCGCCTCTCCAGGACACGAATGCGCTCCTCTAGACGGGCCACGCAGCGCTTCAGTGCGCGGCAATTGCATCCACGGGGGAGGGGCAGCAGTGCTTAATGTAGTATGGCGGCGGACGGCTGCCAGTCGGTGGCACCGTAACACTGGAGGGGGTGGCTGTGGCCCGGGGCATTGGAGGAGGCTGCAGCTGCTGCCGCCTCCTCCTCCTCCTCCTCTAGAACCACCAGCCGCCGGTATTAAGTTTGTATGGCCTCCATCTTCCGGCGCCGGGCCTTGGCTGCCAACTCCTTCCTGTCTACTTTCACTTTGGAAGGAGTAGTTATATCAAGAAGAAAAAACAAGACTATTGTAAAATATACTCTTAGCAAAGCAGTAAGACAAATTAATTCTACACATAGTGGCACAGTAGCACTAGCAAGCACAGTACATAACATTTATGGTATGTATCTATCCTCCCACTACCTCGGCCTCTAACATTTGTGGGAGTTTCAGGCATTCCACCACCCATTCATCTGATTCCTATCAGACACCTATGCATGCATCCCACGTATCCTTCTCTGCCAGTCATAAATATTAAATCTCGCCTGTCCTTCCTCCTTCCACCCTTCTTTCCCTTTTCGTTCAACCCATCCATCAAGGTCATCTGATTTGACTTTTAGTCTTCTCCATAAAACTTTCACAGCTGAGTTGAAGTCCGATAGTACACTCCCGTCGCTAATGCTATTGCTAATAGTAAGTAAAGGGTGTCTTCTTCAACCATTCACAACAACTTCTTACTTAAGTCTCAACAGTACAGTATACATTACACCCTTGCAGCGAGTGTAATGTCAATAAGTAAGGATTAGGAATATAACTTACCACCGCCCGCCACTGCTGCTGGCTCACCCCATGCAGCTCCTCCTGCAACTGCTGCATCTCCTGCACCCTCAGCGGCCGCGTCACCTTCGCCGCTGGCCCCGGTACTGGTGGTCGGTAGTACGCCTAGAAAAACATTACACATTTTTCAGATGCCATATACACCTCCCCCTATTTTTCACTAGCAAGATTGAAAAAAAAGTTAATACATACATAATACATATACAACATACATCACTAGTACAAATCAGGTAGCAGAGTAGACACTAGTAGTGTTATATGGTCCCTAGGGTCATTCTAGTCTTTGCTAAGTTACCCCGAGCCATGCAACCATTTTAGCTTTGTGTCTTTTATTTTTGCGCAAGTTACCTCGCACCTTGTTGTGTAAGACGCCTTTGAGCCCACATGAGCTCATACTGCTACTGTCTGAGCGCTGCGTACAAGGTCGAAAAACAAGCCACTTTGTTATGGAGCTCTGGTGTTAGTCCATATTGCTTATCCATAAAAATACTACACTTTTTGGCACGACTGAGAAATGCTTGCACTATACTAACTCGCACCATTTTTCTCATGACAGACGGAAGATTCCCTTATACGAACCACAGCTTTGCAGAGCTTATGATGTAACCAGTACTAGGTTCTTCTAAGGTGAGGGGTCCCCAGAATTCGCTCAGATCTCCATTTATAATTTTATATAAACTATATTCCTACTAAGGGGAGGGTGGTTCTTCCACCACTGTTCAGTTATCATGATTTAGCCTTTTGTCTTCTATGGACTTGTAGTTGTAAGTGTAACTAAGTGTAACAATGTTTATTATTTTAATCTTATGCATTTTGCTGTTGCTGCTGCATTATAGAACAACGTACAGAGCTTGTCAGTTGAAAATAAACCTTTTGAACTTACATAGACTCTGTGGTATTTGGTGTGGACTTACACGAGTGAGGGAGCGAAAGGGTGTGCATTGCTTCCGCGACAGAGGTCGGGAGTGTTATGTTCTGGGTTGTCTACTCATTGGGTATCTTGGGGGGGTTTCGGAGAGCTAATGAGACACTATAACTAGTCGGTCAGGGGATTGTGGTGGCTTCTGATTGAGGTGTGAGGAAGGTCCAACCTCCCATCACCAACGTCCTATTTTCTTGTGCAAAGTTCTGTATGTGCAGAATCCCTACAACAGTAGTAGTATGTCCTATCCTATCAAAAATAGTAAAATCTGGTTGGGCATTTCCTTGGTGGGAATTGTCGAAAAGCCTCAAGATTAAGAAGACTAGAAGTAGTAGAAGAGGACAACCCAAAGGACTCAATGGCTAGAGCTATTGGTGAATCTGAGTTTTATTTAAAATATTTTAAATAAAGAGTGGCCAACTGGGCAAGCTTAGCTACAGACAGACTAATAGTAGTAGTACAGAGAGGCATAGCAGATGCAGTTAGAGGCAGGGATAACAAGAATTTAGAAACAGATAGTATAGATCGAAGAAGAATTTGTAAAAAATAGAATTAGGATACCGAAATAAGGTGCAGGAAAAGTTAGGGAAATATAATTATTAATATTAACCACTGGAGGACTTACTGGGGCCAGCAGCAGAGCCCTCGTTAGAGGAGCGGTCCTGGCCCTGGGAGGCATCTTGATGATCTTGTCCCGCCGCCTGTGACCCCGTCTTCTTGCCCCTGGATGCTGATCATGTAAGATTTCATAAAGAAAGAGACAACAAAATAAAGTTTGGTGTGAAACAAATAAAATATTTTAAAATACCCTCCAAAAACATTTTTGTGAACAACAATTGCAATAAAATTGACCTATCTAATCTGATCGACTACTAGTATTGCGAGATTCAAGGACCGTCTAGTAAGCCTAAGTACCACCTGACCTAGCCCACCTATTCCAATCCAGATGGGCCAATTGTTCAGTAAGTCTGCATTTCCATTTATTTTAGTCTTCAAAAATGCATAGATGGAGGACACATACATACATTTTTGCATACACCAAATTCTTGGCTGGTTGCTGCTGATGTTCTGCTAGTGATGATATAAGCCTATTAACACTCAGTAAACAAACTACAAAAGGTTCTACTAAGGACTGGGGTGAGCAGCACTCAGCAGCACTTAAAAATTACCAACTAATAAGTAACTAAACCTATCAATCCACCACTATCCCTTCTTAGTGGCAGGAGGACAAAGGAAGGACTAGAGTCTCTCTAGCATTACCTAACTTAAGTTCTCTAAAGTAAACTCTTACATAATCATCAGGCCAAGCAAGTGCAAAGATGCAAACAAGTAAGATTAGTAGCGCCGAGCGCCTGTGTCATAACAATCACAGAAGATTTTTAAACGTAATTTACCTGCAATGTAAGCAGCAGCATTCTTGCTGGTCGGGAAAAAAAAATATTCGCAATATATAACACAGAGCAGAAGAACACAAAGTAGTAATATTAAATAGCTACTCACCAAGCCCCGGGACCTCCAGTCCTAGCAGGTCCAGCAGGTCCTGCTCCCGGTCCAGAATATCGGACCACCGGTGTGTCAGCTGATTATTGGTGCGCCGGACACCAGAGCAGCGAAACACTGCCCGACGCACCTTACCCCACCGCTGCCGACGCTCCCGGAACCCGTACCCAGACCCAGGCCTGCCGCCTGCTGCCAGGGTTAAGGGGAGGCAGCGCTGAACAAAAAAAACCAGTGCGGCCACCTCCGCCTCACCGAATAAGGCCTGTGCCTGCACCCCTTTTTTGCGCCGCCTTCCGCAAGGAAGGCGGTCGCGGCTCTCGCTACGAGCCCTGTGGCCCTTTGCCATGGTTCTGGGTAGGCGGGGGGGCATAAAAGAAAAGGTAGGAATTAAAAAAGTAAGTAAAAGAAATTAAAAAGCAGGTAATAGAAAAAGAGTGAAAAAGTAGTGAAAAACACACAAAAAGTAGAAGAAAACTCAAAATATAGAATCAGGAAAAGAGAGAGATAGATAATAAATAAAAAAGATCAAAAAAAAGTTTCCAGAAACAAAGGATTGAAAAGATAGAGGGAGGATTGAAAAGCAGGCCCAGAACCATAGCAATAGAGTGAAAAACAAGATGGCCGCGCCCATTGCGACCGCATGGGCAAGTTCGCGCAATATTTCTCCCCCGAGTACGGAAAAAGCGTCGCGAACACATAATGCGCGTTCCCGAACAGGAAATACTTATCGCGAACGGGCGGGAGCATGCAATACGCGACCCGGAACTGGAAATAAGCATCGAGAGCGGGCGGGACAAGTGAAAAACAAGATGGCCGCGCCCATTAGCGACCGCATGGGCAAGTTAGCGATATATTTCCCCGCGAGCACGCAAAAACACGTCGTGAACGGGCGGGACAAGCAATTCCGCGTCTTCGCAGAATTTCTATGTGCTCGCGGAGATTTTGAACAATTTCGCGGAGATTTGCGTAACGCGACTACGCAAATTCCGCCCACCCATAGTTTCAGGGTTTAGGGCAGTGGTGTTCAGGCAGTGTAGGGGGTCTTGCTGGGGGCAATGTTTCAGGGTTTAGGGCAGTGCAGTGGTGTTCGGGCAGTGTAGGGGGTCGTGCTGGGGGTGGTGTTTCAGGGTTTTAGGGCAGTGCAATGGTGTTCGGGCAGTGTAGGGGGTTGTGCTGGGGGTGGTGTTTCAGGGTTTAGGGCAGTGCAGTGGTTTTTGGGCAGTATAGGGGGTCGTGCTGGGGGTGGTGTTTCAGGGTTTAGGGCAGTGCAGTGGTGTTCAGGCAGTGTAGGGGGTCGTGCTGGGGGTGGTATTTCAGGGTTTAGGGCAGTGCAGTGGTGTGCGGGCAGTGTAGGGGGTCGTGCAGGGTGTGGTGTTTCAGGGTTTAGGGCAGTGCAGTGGTGTTCGGGGAGTGTTGGGGGTAGTGCTGGTTAGTAGCGGTCCGTGGTAGGAGTGCCGGCCGGGCGGTGACATGGGGTGGGGGAGGGACAGGGCGGGGGTAGTAAACCACAGATTACGGCCGAATACAGGTAAGTAAACATTTAAATAAATAAAACAAATTTCGTTGTGAGCGCTGCATCGCCAAATGCGCCGACTTAAAACGGGGCGCGTTTGCACAGTGGTGAAGGGAGGGGGGGCCTGAGGTGACATGTGTGCAAATGCGCCCCGTGGCGCGTTTTAAGTTGTGGGATTAAGTCCCCTTGAATCCTGAGGGTCCCTTGGGCCCAACTGGCCCACCAGGTACCTACAGTTAGGACCACAGATCTGAGTTGCAGAGAGGCGTTCCGAGGCCACGCACCTTTTTTCAACTCTCTGCAATGCAACTCTGTTGTGCTTACTGAAGGTACCTGGTGGGCTAGTTGGATCCCAGGGTCCCTCAGGATTGAAGGGGAATTAATTCCCCAACTTAAAACGCACCACTGGGCGTGTTTGCACACATTTCACCTGAGGCCCCGCACCCTCCCTTCACCACTGTGCAAACGCGCCCTGTGGCGCGATATAAGTTGGGGTATTAGGTCACCTTGAATCCTGAGGGTCCCTGGGGCCCAACTAGCCCACCAGGTAATTCCAGTAAGTGCCACAGGTCAGGGGCCATGCCCCTTTTTACACCTCTCTGCAACCCAGCTCTGTGGCACTTAATGGAGGTAGCTGGTGGGCTAGTTGCACCCCAGGGACCCTCAGGATTCAAGGGCAGTTAATCCCCCAACTTAAAACGTGCCACAGGGCGTGTTTGCGCACATGTCACCTCAGGCCCCGCCCCCTCCCTTCCCCACTGTGCAAACGCACCCCGTGGTGCGTTTTAAGTTGGGGGATTAACTCCCCTTGAATCCTGAGGGTCTCTGGAGTGCAACTAGCCCACCAGCTACCTCCATTAAGCGCCACAGAGCTGCGTTGCAGAGAGGTGTAAAAAGGGGCGTAGCCTCATAACACCTCTCTGCAACGCAGCCCCCTGGTGCATACTGGAGGTTCCTGGTGGGCTGGTTGGCCCCCAGTGACCCCCAGTATTCAAGGGGCGCGTTTGCAGAGTGCTGCAAGGAGGGGGCGTGGCCTCCGGTGCGATGCCGGTCTTTCATTTGTCTTTTTTTTAAGAAGGGGGGCGGTGTGGCTCCCCTTCTTTTTCTAATTTATTGGCCCTGGGGACCCCATCCCCCAGGGCCTGCCCCCAAATGTTTATTTTTTAAATTGGAAGGGGGCTGCGTGGCCCCCCCTCCCGAGGCCTTAATCGGCCCCGGGGACCCCATCCCCCGGGGCATGGCCTTTTTTTTTTTTTACATCTTTTGGAGGGGGGCTGCGTTGCCCCCCTCCTCAGGCCACTTATGGCCCCGGGGACCCCATCCCCCGGGGCCGGCCTTTGTTTTTTAAATTATTTATATTTTTTTATTTAAAGTTTGGGGAAGGGGGCCGCGTGGCCCCCCTCCCGGGCCACTTGTAGCCCCGGGGACCCCATCCCCCATGACTGGCACTCTCCGTTGGAGACCGTGGGGGGGTCCCCAATCCCCCCACGGGCCATAGGTTTTAGGGACGTTATAGTTTGTTGGACATTTCACTCGTACAAAACCAGAGAAATTCGACCGTTATAGTTAGTAGAGATAACTATAACTCGCGCCCCCGCAATGCACTACTGATGACGTCACATATTACATCATTCATGACATGGTCAGTGACATCACTGATGACATCACTGATGAAATCTCAAATGACATCACTGATGACATCATCCAAGTGATAATCTGATGCTCCTCCTCACACCCTAATATAACCTTTTATACACCCACTCTAAAATACAGACTACCATATTCGAAACCATAGACACACCAATAGCAGTTAGTACATACCCGCTCAGTGATTCCTAGGTCTACACACACACACATCCACTCATTCACCCATACAGTAACTCATACATGCAGTCACTCATCAATACAGCACTATCATATGCACTGATATACCTATACATACACTCACACACCGCCACTCCTCCATAGACTTACTCACATACCTACTCAGTCATGCAAAGAATCAATTACACCCATTTACTCACCTACACAGTTATACACAGACCACCTCACTTATTTATACAAGTACTAACACATACTTACTCTCTTATACAATCACTGATACAAGCACACACTCATCCATACAGCCACTCTCACAATTACTTACTTTCAGGTATAGTCATTTATATACTCCAACTCTCACTTATACTGCCTTTCACATATGTAGTTACTCACACATATACCACTGAGACATCCATTCACTTACCAACATACCCATACACACACTCACCCATCCATACAGCCCTTCACAGATACAGTCTTCAACCCATAAACCCATTGAATCACCCACTCACACATCTATGCACAGAGTCACCCACCCCCCACCTACTCACACAGACACTCAGGCTCCCATACAGATACTCAGACAACCAATCAATAACCCATATAGACAGTCATGTAGCTACTCACCAAGCCATGCAGCCACTTACAGACCAACAGACAGACTGATACAGACATTTGCACAATTTACTCACTAACCCATGCATTCAGTAATATACGCTTAATCAGTCACTTATACAGTCACGCACCTACTAAATCAGCCATTCAGACACTTATACACCCTCTCATTCTTCAATACACCTTGGCATATATATATAAAACATATTTAAACTTTACAGAAACACACAGTCACTGGATGATGTCATCAGTGATGTCATTTGAGATTTCATCAGTGATGTCATCAGTGATGTCACTGACCATGTCATGAATGATGTAATATGTGACGTCATCAGCAGTGCATTGCGGGGACGCGAGTTATAGTTATCTCTACTAACTATAACGATCGAATTTCTCTGGTTTTGTATGAGTGAAATGTCCAACTAACTATAACGTCCCTAAAACCTATGGCTTTTTCAGTGAATTTCTAAGGTTTTTTAAATGCTAATTTCTAACTATAACGTGCCTGAAACCTATGGTTTTTTCAGTGAATTTCAATGTTTTTTTTACATGCTAATTTATAACTATAACATCCCTATTAAGTCCCCTTGAATCCTGAGGGTCCCTGGGGGCCAACTTGCCCACCAGGTACCTCCAGTAAGGCCACAGAGCTGCATTGCAGACAGGTGGTCTGAGGCCATGCCCCTTTTTACACCACTCTGCAAACACGGCTTCTGGCGTACTGCTGCTCGGATGATGAAGTCCAATTATGTCCTGAGGTCCTCAGGACACAAGAGAACCTCATCACCCCACCAGCAGTGCGCCAGAAGCTGCATTGCAGAGTGGTGTAAAAGGGGCTCTATATATATATATATATATATATTCACTGAAAAAAGCATCGGTTTCAGGAACGTTATAGTTAGTTGGACATTTTGCTTGTACAAAACCATTGAAATTCCAGCGTTATAGTTAGTTCAGCTAACTATAACTCGCGCCCCCGCAATGCACTGCTGATGACGTCACATATTACATCATTCATGACATGGTCAGTGACATCACTGGTGACATCACTGATGACATCTCAAATGACATCACTGATGACATCATCCAGTGACTGTGTGTTTCTGTAAAGTTTAAATTTGTTTTATATATATGCCAAGCTGTATTGAAGAATGAGTGGGTGTATAAGTGTCAGTATGGAGGATTTAGTAAGTACGTGACTGACTGTATAAGTGAGTGATTAAATGTGTCTTACTGAATGCATGGATTAGTGACTAAACTGTGTGAAAGTCTGTATCAGTCTGTCTGTTGTTGTGTAAGCTGCTGCATGGGTTGGTGAGTAGCTGCATGAGTGTCTATATGGGTTATTGATTGCTTGCCTGAGTATTTGTATGGCTGCCTGAGTGTGTGTGTGGGTGGGTGGGAGGTGTGTGACTCTGTGCATAGATGTGTGAGTGGTTGATTCACTGGGTGTATGGGTTCAAGAGTACATGTGGAAACAGCTGTATGGGTGGGTGAGTGTGTGTATGGGTGTGTTGGTGAGTGAATGGATGTCTCAGTGGTACATGTGCAAGTAACTACATATGTAAAATGCAGTATATGTGAGTGATGGTGTATATAAATAACTATATGTGAGAGTCAGTAATTGTGAGAGTGGCTGCATGGATGAGTGTGTATTTGTATCAGTATGAATAAGTGAGGTGGTGTCTGTATAACTGTATAGGTGAGTAAATGGAAGTATGATTGTTTCTTTGCATGACTGACTAGGTGTGTGAGTAACTCTGGATATGTGGCAGTATGTGAGTGTCTGTATAGGTGTCTGAGTGCATATGATAGTGTTGTATGAAGCTGAACTCGGACAAGATGGAAGTCCTCATCCTCAGCTCCATTCCCTCAGCCTGGGATGACTCCTGGTGGCTGACCGCACTGGGAACAGCTCCAACACCCACCGACCACGCACGTAACCTAGGGTTCATCCTCAACTCTACCCATGTCAAAGCAGGTCAATGCCGTCTCATCCTCTTGCTTCAACACCCTCCACATGCTCCGCAAGATCTACAAGTGGATCCCCACCGAAACGAGAAGAACGGGTAACCAGGCCCTCGTCAGCAGCAGGTTGGACTATGGAAACGCCCTCTACGCAGGAGCCTTGGTCAAACTCCTGAAACGACTTCAACGCATTCAGAACACCTCTGCATGCCTGATCCTCGACATCCCTCGCCGCAGCCACATCACACCCCACCTGAGAGACCTGCACTGGCTCCCCATCTACAAGAGGATCACCATCAAGCTCCTCACCCACGCACACAAGGCACTCCACAACACCGGACCAGCATACCTCAACAGACGACTCAGCTTCTACACCCCCACCCGCCAGCTTTGCTCCGCCGACCTCGCCCTCGCCACAGTCCCCCGCATCCAAAGAGCGACCTCCGGCGGCAGATCGTTTTCCCACCTCGCCGCCAAGACCTGGAACACCCTCCCCATCCACCTACGGCAGACCCAAAACCTACTGACCTTCAGAAGACTCCTCAAGACCTGGCTTTTCGAGCAGTAGCAGCTGTACCCCCCCGCCAGCGCCTTGAGACCCTCACTGGTATGTAGCACGCTTTACAAATGCTCTGATTGATTGATTGATTGATTGATTGATTGATGAGTGACTGCATGTATGAGTGACTGTATGGGTGAATGAGTAGATGTGTGTGTAGACCTAGGAATCAGTCAGTGCGTATTTTGTAACTGGTATTGATGTGTCTATTTTTTCGAAAATGGTAGTCTGTATTTTAGAGTGGGCGTATCAAAGGTTATGTTCAGGTGTGAGGAGGTGCATCAGATTTTCACGTGGATGATGTCATCAGTGATGTCATCAGTGATGTCATTTGAGATGACATCAGTGATGTCATCAGTGATGTCAATGACCATGTCATGAATGATGTAATATGTGACGTCATCAGCAGTGTATTGCGGGGCGCGAGTTATAGTTAGCTGAACTAACTATAACGCCAGCATTTCTATGGTTTTGTATGAGTGAAATGTCCAACTAACTATAACGTTCCTGAAACCTATGGTTTTTTCAGTGAATTTCTATGGTTTTTTAAATGCTAATTTCTAACTATAACGTGCCTGAAACCTATGTTTTTTTCAGTGAATTTCTATGGTTTTTTAAATGTTAATTTCTAACTATAACGTGCCTGAAACCTATGGTTTTTTCAGTGAATTTCAAAGGTTTTTTAAATAAAGATTTGTAAGTCTAATGTACCTCAATCCTATGTTGTTTTTTATTTTCTATATATATATATATACATATATATATATATAAAAAAAATTGTCAATAATTTTTAGTTAGGAAAACTATATTAATTATTATTATTTTTTTTTAATATTATACAGAAGTCGCGCACCCTTCGCGCACCCTACACGATGACGGTGCGCATTCTGGTAGCCATTTTGAAAAGTCGCGCTGGGGTCGCGATTTCGGCGTAATTTGTAAAGTATGAAATATCTTTAAATTAATTATAAATAAAAGTTTTCCTTTAAGTGTTTGTCTAAATTTATTAATAAAAGTATTTTTAAATTATTATTTTCAATATAATTTCGACGACAAATTATTCGATTATTATTGGATTCAGAGGTTAGGAGGGATGGCCATTTTGCTCGGTCTGTTTTGCAAGATTTTTTGGTCTAGTCAGGTGGACACCCTCCTCCGGGTGAGGTACTGCTTGGGGATTCTATTCAAAAGGTGAGGAATCCACAGGCAGAATTATCCATCAGAAGAACAAGTTACTTACCTTCGGTAACGCTTTTTCTGGTGGATACAGTATCTGCCTGTGGATTCCTCACTGTCCCACCCGCCTCCCTGTTGTCCACCTGTTTCTACCAAAAAGATGCTTTTACTGTTTGGCATGAATGTTTTTAATATGTCTTAATAATGCTTATGTTTTAATAGTGAGAAATTCTTGCTCTGTTGCTATTTCTTTATGCCTTTATTGGTTATGCATTTGTATATATATATATATATATATATTTAGTATACTATGTATACATGTGTCGGTCTGCCTGTTTGCCTCGGTGGCACGGATAAAATGGGTGGAACTGATGTCAGCACACCGACGAGGTCCTCTTATGGCTCCGATGACGTCATACGGTGTCGCGAGCAGAGCCGTGCTATTATGAAGTCCTCGTTGACGTGGGAGAGCTAGGAAAGAATTTCCGCGGAATGCTATCGCAGGGGATATTCACCTGGGCGTGGAGGCTAGTCCTTTTGGAGCAACTGTTTATGTTGCCACTTCAGAAACCGAAACCAGTGATCCGAGGGCAGAGGCCCTGCAGATGGTACATGAGGTGGGGAGCCCAGTCGTGTGCACCGGCGGGGCAGCAAAGTGACAAGCACCACTACCCACAAAAAAGGTAACAAGGGCACTGAATAACACAGGATCTTCTCTTTGTATCTGGCAGGAACAACAAGGTTAAAATTCCCTAGTTCCAAAATGTAGAATTTGTGCTACAATGGTCTTCAAGAGGACCTGTGATGGATGCCGCTTCTGCCTCCCATACCCTGGAGGCGGCACATGGGTCACCCGGTACAGTCATACTGCGGTGGGACGCACCCTCGTTGACCTCTCATGGCACTGCTCCACACTTCGGGGAGGACGCTTTCCATTAGCTGTGTTTTCTGATGACGTGTCGCGCCGGCCCCGTCCAACAACAGAACTCCTTTAGATCCAAACAGACTCTTCCACTCTCTCACCGGAAGTGAAACCAGGCCACGTGGACACTTTCACAATACAACAGCCGGGAATGCACTTTTTGGTAAAAAAAACACATTCCTTCCTCCTAATTTATCAAATAAACGACTCACTGAAGAACAGGGGCCAGCTTTGATCGGTAAACAGCTGTTACAACGACTTTTTTACTTTGCGATACCATTACAACGCATGCATTACCACGCATGCGTTGTACATCGCAAAGTCATTACTACGCTTTTTTTAGAATGCATGGTCATTTACCACGCATTCCTTTACAACGAATTTCGTTGTAAAGGTATTGTCACCGGGTCCAGGGGTACGTATCCCTGGGGTGTATGATGGGGTCCCCCTTAATGAATAGGCAGGAGGCCGCTCCGAGTAAATGTGATGTTCGTTTTATTTTGGACAAGAAATGGACAACCAATAAAGTGTTCGTAGCACACGGGACTCCTGGGTCTCCACCGTCTTGGGGAAGTCTTGACAGGCGCAATCTCTTCCACGCGATGGCAAACCAGGAAAACAAAGGAAAACAAACCACGTATCAGTGGGGCGGTTCAACGTCCTGAGTTGAAGGGGAAGGGGGCGTGAGGGAGCACCGAGCACCAGAACCCCGTGAAATACAGCCAGCGGTGACCACCCTCAAAGCTTTACCCGTTCCCACCCAGTGCCTTTGAAAACCCCCGTATCCGGCGACGTACCTGCTCCAGCCACACTCCTCCAGGAGCGTGGCGGTGAGTGTCCTCGTTGTCCTCCTGGCGTTCTTCCTCCCCGGACCTCTGAGGCAGCGAGACAATGTTCGGGGGCAGCTTCTTCCTTCTCTACTCTCTCCGGCTTGCCTCCGTTTTCTCCTTCGACGGCGTTCGCGCTGAGAACCGGCACTTCCTCCTTTTCCGCGGCAGTGTTCTCCTGTAATTGGTGGCTTGCGAGTGACGTCACGAATCCAGCCCCCGGCTCGACGTTTCTCCACGAAGAATTAAAGGGGCCGTACGGGTCCTGCGCACAAAGCATCATAGCGTCAATATCGGGAGATAACAGCGAGTCCTCGTGCACAGGGGACCCGTGACACACCCTCCCCCAGAATTTCCCCGATCGGGGGAAAGAGGAAAGCAGGAGAGGTAATCAGCATTCCCTTGCTCGGACCCCTTCCGGTGCCGGACCTCAAACTGAAAAGGTTGAAGGGACAGGAACCAGTGGAGCACCCTGTCATTACAGCCCTTGTTCCGCTGCAGCCAGGTCAAAGGGGCATGCTCAGTATAAAGGACGAAGGAGCGACCCTCAAGGTAGTACCGCAGTTTTTCGATACCCCATTTTACTGCAAGACACTCCTTTTCAATGGTCGGGTAGGCGTGTTCCCTAGGGAAAAGCTTCCTACTGATTTAGAGGACGGGGCATTCCCGGCCCTCATCGTACAGTTGGGAAAGTACTGCACCAATTCCCACCCCGGAAACATCTGTCTGTAGTATGAAGGGCCTACGGAAATCAGGGGTCCTCAATACGGGAGAAGTGGTTATGGCAGTTTTTAGGGACTGAAAAGCCGACTCCTCTGAAGCTGACGGGTAGCGGAGCCGTGAAAGAGAAGATGACTTCTTCAGCAGGTCCGTGAGGGGAGCGGCTATATTGGAGAACTGTGGGATAAATCGCCTGTAATAGCCAACCAGGCCTAGGAAGGCCCTTAGATCGCGTTTCGTGCCGGGAAAGGGGGTCTCCTGTATTGCCCTCACTTTTTCGGTTTGGGGTTCTATGATACCCTTGCTTAGAACATATCCCAGATATCTTACTTTCGGAAAAGCAAACCTGGACTTTTTCGCGTTTATATGCAAACGAGCGTTTCTAAGCTCAGAAAAAATAGCAGTAAGATGGCTTAGATGGTCTTTCCAGGTTCGGCTATACACCACAATATCATCCAGGTAGGCTGAAGAGTATGAAAGATGCTGAGCCAATAGTGTGTCCATTACCCTTTGGAAACTTGCTGGGGCACCGTGTAGCCCAAAAGGCAAGACAGTGAAATGGAAGAGGCCGTCAGGGGTAGAAAAGGCCGTCTTCTCCTGGTCAGCCGGGTTCAGGGGGATCTGCCAGTAGCCTTTGGTGAGGTCAATGGCAGAAATATACCGGGCCTCACCCAGGCGCTCTATGAGTTCATCGACTCTCGGGAGCGGATACCCGTCTTGTTTTGAAATATGGTTCACCGCCCGAAAGTCGATACAAAACCGGATGCTGCCATCCGGTTTCGGAACCAATACCACCGGAGAACACCAATTGCTACTAGACTTGATGATAACCTCTAACTCTAGCATTTGCTTGATTTCCCTTTGGAGAGCAACACGTCTGGCCTCGAGGACCCTGTAAGGTCTCTGCTTTATAATGACTCCTTCTGGGGTGGGGATAGAGTGCATCGCTACGTGGGTTCTCCCTGGTCTATCTGAGAAGATATCCTTAAAGGAGAGGAGAAGGGAGTGTACATCGTCTTGTTCTTCGGCTGTCAACTCAGTGTTAATGATAGTGGCGTCTACTGTATGTGACACCTCTGGTACTGTGGAGATGGTATGGGTTTTGTTACGCGGTGGTCCTAGCCACTTCTTCAGCAAGTTGATATGATACATCTGGGTCTTAGTTGGAGAAAGACCCAGGGCATAGGTGGTCTTGCCTATCTTTCTTAGGACCTGAAAAGGGCCTTGCCACTCCTTTTTTAGTTTATGGGTGGAAGTGGGAAGCAGTACGAGGGCCCAGTCGCCTATAGCCAACTCTCTCCATTTTTTTCCTTTGTCGTAGAAGCTCTTCTGTTTCGTCTGGGTTCTCTCTAGAGTCTCATGGGCAAGAGTACGTAGCTTCTGGAGACGAGCCTTGGTTTGATTGGCGTAATCCAACAAGGCACGAGCCTCGGTGGTCCCATCTTTCTCCCAACTCTCCTTGGTTATCTCCAGGAGCGTACGGGGTCTCCGCCCAAAAAGTAGCTCAAAGGTAGAAACGCCAAGACTACTTTGGACTTGGCTTCTAAGGACAAAGAGGGCTAAAGGGAGGAGCTGATCCCAATTCTTGCCATCCCCAGTCAACATTTTTTTGAGTGTCAGCTTCAGACTTCCATTGTAGCGCTCTACGAGGCCGTCGGTCTGTGGGAGATATACTGAGGTTTTTATGTGTTGTATGTTTAGCTCTTTGCACACCTGCTTCATTAACCTCGAAACAAAGAGGGTCCCCTGGTCGGTGATGATTTCACGGGGAAACCCCATCCTGGAAAATACTTCTACCAACCGTTGGGCAATAGTGGGAGTGATTGCGGCGCGTAAGGGAAGAGCCTCGGGATACCTGGTGGAGTAATCCACTATGACCAGGACGTACTGATGGCCCCTCTGGGATTTTGGGAGAGGACCTATAAGGTCCATTCCGACCCGGTCAAAAGGCTTGCCGATGATGGGAAGAGGAGTCAAGGGTACCCTGGTGGTATATATGGGTTTCTCTTATGACAGATCGTACACTCTTGGCAGTACTTCTGGATTTGGGAATGAACTCCTGGCCAAAAAAAATTCTGCAAGATGGACTGAGCCGTTTTCTATGCACCACAATGCCCGGCAAGAAGATGGGCATGAGCAAAAAACATAATCTGGTCCCTGAACCCTACTGGAACCAGCAATTGGGGCTCTGCACCTTCCTGGGCCAGTCGATATAGCAGGCCGTTCTGCTCTACAAAACAAGGATAGGTACGGAGTGGGGGATCCTGCTGTTCCCTGGCGCTTTGGCAAGCGTTGCTGAGGGTGCTGTCGTTAAGCTGGGCAGTTCTGAAATGTGTGTCTATAGCCCACGGCTCGGACGCCATAAGCCCATTGTGGGGCGGTTTATTTTCTGGAGCCTTGTGTAAGGTACCCAACAATAAAGAGGAAAAACAGGGATTGTCAATACCTAAAATGAGAGGCTCAGGAAGAAATGGAAGTACCCCTACTTCTGTTACTGTTTCTATGCCTTCCTCTGTGCAGAGTCTTATAGTGGCCACAGGATAGTGTCGAACGTCCCCGTGTACACACCTGATACTGACAGACCTCCCTGGTATGAGTTGGGATTGGGGTACTAGTTCTTCCCTTACCATGGAGTGTCTGCACCCTGAGTCTAAAAGGGCTACCACCGGACAACCGTTCATAGTCAGACTCACATAGTACATGGGGCCTGTTTCTTGGGCATAGAGAATGGAATGAGGCACATAGCTGACGTCCATAGGTTCTTCATCTGTCTTCTCCCTTCGTTTCCTGCAGAACCTAGCTATGTGGCCCCATTCGCCGCACTCAAAACACTGAGGACCGGAGGGAGGGAGGGACTCTGGTTTCACACTTCGTGGCTTAGGAGGGTCTTGCACTAGCTTGTAGGGTCTCTTTTCAGTTCTGGGCGGGGGTGGCCTGTGACTGCATTCCGGTTCTTTTGGAATGGCACGAGTCTGCGCCCGAGAGTAAGAGGTGGCCATCTCTATTGCATGCTGTAGGGTGAGGCCAGCATGTTGGCGTAGCCACTTCTGAGTACCATAGGGAAGAGCCTCCAGATATTGCTCGAGGTATATTTTGTCCATGATTTTTTCCTTTGTGGACTCCGAGGGCTTTTGCCACCGGTCTGCGGCGTCTTTCAACTTATAAAAGAGGGTCTTTGGTGTGTCTCCGGTTGCTCCCCTCTCCTGTCGAAACTTAAGCCGGTGTGCCTCATCGTCTATGCCCAACCGGTCCATCACAAACTGCTTTATGTGACCGTATGCGACAGTCCCATCCCTATTGGCCATTTGATAGGCCGCCTGGGCCTCTCCGGTAAGTAGCGGCACCAAATAGAAGGGCCAACGGTCAATGGGCCAAGCACTGGCTCTTGCGGCCCGCTCAAAGTTTAAGAAAAATGACACCGGATCGTCCCCTGGAACGTACTTTTGTAGAGGGACCACAGTTCCCGGTGGAGCCGCTGCTTTGCCTTGTTCCAACGCAAGCAACAGCTGGGATTGCCCCTCCACAAGTTTGGTGACATTGTCCGCTTGTGTTTGTATAGCAGAGGTGAAGGTAGCCCGGTCCAACTCGGCCTGACTGGCGTTCCTTTCCATGGCCCACTCAAGCTTCTGCTGCCCTTCCCTCATTGCTGCCAACACGTTTTCCATCTTGTTTCAGACGGCTGGTGCCCGTATTCTCCACCACTTTGTCACCGGGTCCAGGGGTATGTATCCATGGGGTGTATGATGGGGTCCCCCTTAATGAATAGGCAGGAGGCCGCTCCGAGTAAACGTGATGTTCATTTTATTTTGGACAAGAAATGGACAACCAATAAAGTGTTCGTAGCACACAGGACTCCTGGGTCTCCACCGTCTTGGGGAAGTCTTGACAGGCGCAGTCTCTTCCACGCGATGGCAAACCAGGAAAAAAAGGAAAACAAACCACGTATCAGTGGGGCGGTTCAACGTCCTGAGTTGAAGGGGAAGGGGCGTGAGGGAGCACCGAACACCAGAACCCCGTGAAATACAGCCAGCGGTGACCACCCTCAAAGCTTTACCCGTTCCCACCCAGTGCCTTTGAAAACCCCCGTATCCGGCGACGTACCTGCTCCAGCCACACTCCTCCAGGAGCGTGGCGGGGCGGTGAGTGTCCTCGTTGGCCTCCTGGCGTTCTTCCTCCCCGGACCTCTGAGGCAGCGAGACAATGTTCGGGGGCAGCTTCTTCCTTCTCTACTCTCTCAGGCTTGCCTCCGTTTTCTCCTCCGACGGCGCTCGCGCTGAGAACCGGCACTTCCTCCTTTTCCACGGCAGTGTTATCCTGTAATTGGTGGCTTGCGAGTGACGTCACGAATCCAGCCCCCGGCTCGACGTTTCTCCACAAAGAATTAAAGGGGCCGTACGGGTCCTGCGCACAAAGCACCATAGCGTCAATATCGGGAGATAACAGTGAGTCCTCGTGCACAGGGGACCCGTGACAGGTATGTATGGTAAATGACCATGCGTTCTAAAAAAATGTAGACGTTCCACATCGTTGTAAGGAAACAGAGGCTGTTCCGTTTACTCACAACGACGTGCACCGCCCCTCAGAGACGATGTGAAGCAGGAACCACGAGGAGAGAGGAAACACGAGGAGTGAGAGGTAAGGGGGATTGGGCATGGGGTGGGGGTTACTTTTCTAGGGTTTAGGGTAGTGCAGTGGTGTTTGTGTAGTGTAGGGAGTTATGCTGGGGGTAGTGTTTTAGGGTTTAGGGTTGTGCAGTGGTGTTTGTGTAGTATAGGGGGTCATGCTGAGGGTAGTGTTTTAGGGTTTAGGGTAGCGCAGTGGTGTTTGGGTAGTGTAGGGGGTCGTGCTGGGGGTAGTGTTTTAGGGTTTAGGGTAGTGCAGTGGTGTTTGGGTAGTGTAGGGGGTAGTGCTGGGGGTAGTGTTTTAGGGTTTAGGGTAGTGCAGTGGTGTTTGTGTAGTGTAGGGGGTCATGCTGGGGGTAGTGTTTTAGGGTTTAGGGTAGTGCAGTGGTGTTTGGGTAGTGCTGGGGGTCGTGCTGGGGGTAGTGTTTTAGTGTTTATGGTAGTGCAGTGGTGTTTGTGTAGTATAGGAGGTCATGCTGGGGGTAGTGTTTTAGGGTTTAGGGTAGTGCAGTGGTGTTTGGGTAGTGTAGGGGGTTGTTCTGGGGGTAGTGTTTTAGGGTTTAGGGTAGTGCAGTGGTGTTTGTGTAGTGTATGGGGTCATGCTGGGGGTAGTGTTTTAGGGAAGTGCAGTGGTGTTTGGGTAGTGTAGGGGGTCGTACTGGGGATAGTGTTTTATGGTTTAGGGTAGTGCAGTGGTGTTTGGGTAGTGTAGGGGGTCATGCTGGGGGTAGTGTTTAGGGTTTATGGTAGTGCAGTGGTGTTTGTGTAGTGTAGGGGTCGTGCTGGGGGTAGTGTTTTAGGGTTTAGGGTAGTGCAGTGGTGTTTCGGTAGTGTAGGGGTCGTGCTGGGAGTAGTGTTTTAGGGTTTAGGGTAGTGCAGTGGTGTTTGAGTAGTGTAGGGGGTCGTGCTGGGGTAGTGTTTTAGGGTTTAGGGTAGTGCAGTGATGTTTGTGTAGTGTAGGGGGTCGTGCTGGGGGTAGTGTTTTAGGGTTTAGGGTAGTGCAGTGGTGTTTGGGTAGTGTAGGGGTCATGCTGGGGGTAGTGTTTTAGGGTTTAGGGTAGTGGAGTGGTGTTTTTGTAGTGTAGGGGGTCGTGCTGGGGTAGATTTAGGGTTGAGGGGAGTGCAGTTGCATTTGTGTAGTGTAGGGATTCGTGCTGGGGGTAGTGTTTTAGGGTTTAGGGTAGTGCAGTGGTGTTTGGATAGTGTATGGGGTCGCGATGGGTGTAGTGTTTTAGGGTTTTGGGTAGTGCAGTGGTGTTTGGGTAGTGTAGGGGGTCGTGCTGAGGGTAGTGTTTTAGGGTTTAGGGTAGTGCAGTGGTGTTTGAGTAGATGTAGGGGTCATGCTGGGGTAGTGTTTTAGGGTTTAGGGTAGTGCAGTGGTGTTTGTGTAGTGTAGGGGTTCCTGCTGGGGGTAGTGTGTTAGGGTTTAGGGTAGTGCAGTGGTGTTTGTGTAGTGTAGGGGGTCATGCTGGGGGTAGTGTTTTAGGGTTTAGGGTAGTGCAGTGGTGTTTGTGTAGTGTAGGGGTCGTGCTGGGGTAGTGTTTTAGGGTACTGCAGTATTGTTTGTGTAGTGTAGGGGGTCGTGCTGGGGGTAGTGTTTAGGGTTTAGGGTAGTGCAGTGGTGTTTGTGTAGTGTAGGGGTCGTGCTGGGGGCAGATTTAGAGTTTAGGGTAGAGCAGTGGTGTTTGTGTAGTGTAGGAGATCAAGCTGGGGGTAGTGTTTTAGGGTTTAGGACAGTGCAGTCGTGTATGAGTAGTTTAGGGGGTCAGGATGGGGTAGTGTTTTAGGGTTTAGGGTAGCACAGTGTTGTTTAGGTAGTGTAGGGGATCGTGCTGGGGTAGTGTTTTAGGGTTTAGGGTAGTGCAGTGGTGTTTGGGTAGTGTAGGGGTTCGTGCTGGGGGTAGTGTTTATGGGTTTAGGGTAGTGCAGTGGTGTTTGTGTAGTGTAGGGGTCGTGCTGGGGTAGTGTTTTAGGGTTTAGGGTAGTGCAGTGGTGTTTGTGTAGTGTAGGGAGTCGTGCTGGGGGTAGTGTTTAGGGTTTAGGGTAGTGCAGTGGTGTTTGGGTAGTGTAGGGAGTCGTGCTGGGGGTAGTGTTTTAGGGTTTAGGGTAGTGCAGTGATGTTTGTGTAGTATAGGGGTCATGCTGGGGGCAGTGTTTTAGGGTTTAGGGTAGTGCAGTGGTGTTTGTGTAGTGTAGGGGGTCATGCTGGGGATAGTGTTTTAGGGTTTAGGGTAGTGCAGTGGTGTTTGGGCAGTGTAGTGGGTCGTGCTGGGGGTAGTGTTTTAGGGTTTAGGGTAGTGCAGTGGTGTTTGGGTAGTGTAGGGGGTAGTACTGGGGGTAGTGTTTTAGGGTTTAGGGTAGTGCAGTGGTGTTTGTGTAGTGTAGGGGGTCATGCTGGGGGTAGTGTTTTAGGGTTTAGGGTAGTGCAGTGGTGTTTGGGTAGTGCTAGGGGGTCGTGCTGGGGGTAGTGTTTTAGGGTTTATGGTAGTGCAGTGGTGTTTGTGTAGTGTAGGAGGTCGTGCTGGGGGTAGTGTTTTAGGGTTTAGGGTAGTGCAGTGGTGTTTGGGTAGTGTAGGGGTTGTTCTGGGGGTAGTGTTATAGGGTTTAGGGTAGTGCAGTGGTGTTTGTGTAGTGTAGGGGGTCATGCTGGGGGTAGTGTTTTAGGGTTTAGGGTAGTGCAGTGGTGTTTGGGTAGTGTAGGGGGTCGTACTGGGGATAGTGTTTTAGGGTTTAGGGTAGTGCAGTGGTGTTTGGGTAGTGTAGAGGGTCATGCTGGGGGTAGTGTTTAGGGTTTATGGTAGTGCAGTGGTGTTTGTGTGGTGTAGGGGGTCGTGCTGGGGGTAGTGTTTTAGGGTTTAGGGTAGTGCAGTGGTGTTTCGGTAGTGTAGGGGGTCGTGCTGGGGTAAGTGTTTTAGGGTTTAGGGTAGTGCAGTGGTGTTTGAGTAGTGTAGGGGGTCGTGCTGGGGTAGTGTTTTAGGGTTTAGGGTAGTGCAGTGATGTTTGGGTAGTGTAGAGGGTCATGCTGGGGGTAGTGTTTAGGGTTTATGGTAGTGCAGTGGTGTTTGTGTGGTGTAGGGGGTCATGCTGGGGTTAGTGTTTTAGGGTTTAGGGTAGTGCAGTGGTGTTTCGGTAGTGTTGGGGGTCGTGCTGGGGTAAGTGTTTTAGGGTTTAGGGTAGTGCAGTGGTGTTTGAGTAGTGTAGGGGGTCATGCTGGGGGTAGTGTTTTAGGGTTTAGGGTAGTGCAGTGATGTTTGTGTAGTGTAGGGGGTCGTTCTGGGGGTAGTGTTTTAGGGTTTAGGGTAGTGCAGTGGTGTTTAGGTAGTGTAGGGGTCATGCTGGGGGTAGTGTTTTAGGGTTTAGGGTAGTGGAGTGGTGTTTTTGTAGTGTAGGGGGTCGTGCTGGGGTAGATTTAGGGTTGAGGGGAGTGCAGTTGCATTTGTGTAGTGTAGGGGTTCGTGCTGGGGGTAGTGTTTTAGGGTTTAGGGTAGTGCAGTGGTGTTTGGATAGTGTAGGGGGTCGCGCTGGGGGTAGTGTTTTAGGGTTTAGGGTAGTGCAGTGGTGTTTGGGTAGTGTAGGGGGTCGTGCTGGGGGTAGTGTTTTAGGGTTTAGGGTTGTGCAGTGGTATTTGAGTAGATGAGGGGGTCATGCTGGGGTAGTGTTTTAGGGTTCAGGGTAGTGCAGTGGTGTTTTTGTAGTGTAGGGGTTCCTGCTGGGGGTAGTGTGTTAGGGTTTAGGGTAGTGCATTGGTGTTTGTGTAGTGTAGGGGGTCATGCGGGGGGTAGTGTTTTAGGATTTAGGGTAGTGCAGTGGTGTTTGTGTAGTGTAGGGGTCGTGCTGGGGTAGTGTTTTAGGGTACTGCAGTATTGTTTGTGTAGTGTAGGGGGTCATGCTGGCGGGAGTGTTTTAGGGTTTAGGGTAGTGCAGTGGTGTTTGTGTAGTGTAGGGGTCGTGCTGGGGGTAGATTTAGAGTTTAGGGTAGAGCAGTGGTGTTTGTGTAGTGTAGGAGATCAAGCTGGGGGTAGTGTTTTAGGGTTTAGGACAGTGCAGTCATGTTTGGGTAGTTTAGGGGGTCAGGATGGGGTAGTGTTTTAGGGTTTAGGGTAGCACAGTGTTGTTTAGGTAGTGTAGGGGATCGTGCTGGGGTAGTGTTTTAGGGTTTAGGGTAGTGCAGTGGTGTTTGGGTAGTGTAGGGGTTCGCGCTGGGGGTAGTGTTTATGGGTTTAGGGTAGTGCCGTGATGTTTGTGTAGTGTAGGGGGTCGTGCTGGGGGTAGTGTTTTAGGGTTTAGGGTAGTGCAGTGGTGTTTGTGTAGTGTAGGGGGTCATGCTGGGGATAGTGTTTTAGGGTTTAGGGTAGCGCAGTGGTGTTTGGGTAGTGTAGGGGATCGTGCTGGGGTAGTGTTTTAGGGTTTAGGGTAGTGCAGTGGTGTTTGGGTAGTGTAGGGGTTCGTGCTGGGGGTAGTGTTTATGGGTTTAGGGTAGTGCTGTGATGTTTGTGTAGTGTAGGGGGTCGTGCTGGGGTAATGTTTTAGGGTTTAGGGTATTGCAGTGGTGTTTGTGTAGTGTAGGGAGTCGTGCTGGGGGTAGTATTTAGGGTTTAGGTTAGTGCAGTGGTGTTTGGGTAGTGTAGGGAGTCGTGCTGGGGGTAGTGTTTTAGGGTTTAGGGTAGTTCAGTGGTGTTTGTGTAGTGTAGGGGGTCATGCTGGGGGTAGTGTTTTAGGGTTTAGGGTAGTGCAGTGGTGTTTGTGTAGTGTAGGGGGTCATGCTGGGGATAGTGTTTTAGGGTTTAGGGTAGCGCAGTGGTGTTTGGGTAGTGTAGGGGATCGTGCTGGGGGTAGTGTTTTAGGGTTTAGGGTAGTGCAGTGGTGTTTGGGTAGTGTAGGGGGTCAGTACTGGGGGTAGTGTTTTAGGGTTTAGGGTAGTGCAGTGGTGTTTGTGTAGTGTAGGGGGTCATGCTGGGGGTAGTGTTTTAGGGTTTAGGGTAGTGCAGTGGTGTTTGGGTAGTGCTGGGGGTCGTGCTGGGGGTAGTGTTTTAGGGTTTATGGTAGTGCAGTGGTGTTTGTGTAGTGTAGGAGGCCGTGCTGGGGGTAGTGTTTTAGGGTTTAGGGTAGTGCAGTGGTGTTTGGGTAGTGTAGGGGGTTGTTCTGGGGGTAGTGTTTTAGGGTTTAGGGTAGTGCAGTGGTGTTTGTGTAGTGTAGGGGGTCATGCTGGGGGTAGTGTTTTAGGGAAGTGCAGTGGTGTTTGGGTAGTGTAGGGGGTCGTACTGGGGATAGTGTTTTAGGGTTAGAGTAGTGCAGTGGTGTTTGGGTAGTGTAGAGGGTCATGCTGGGGGTAGTGTTTAGGGTTTATGGTAGTGCAGTGGTGTTTGTGTGGTGTAGGGGGTCGTGCTGGGGGTAGTGTTTTAGGGTTTAGGGTAGTGCAGTGGTGTTTCGGTAGTGTAGGGGGTCGTGCTGGGGTAAGTGTTTTAGGGTTTAGGGTAGTGCAGTGGTGTTTGAGTAGTGTAGGGGGTCATGCTGGGGGTAGTGTTTTAGGGTTTAGGGTAGTGCAGTGATGTTTGTGTAGTGTAGGGGGTCGTTCTGGGGGTAGTGTTTTAGGGTTTAGGGTAGTGCAGTGGTGTTTGGGTAGTGTAGGGGGTCATGCTGGGGGTAGTGTTTTAGGGTTTAGGGTAGTGGAGTGGTGTTTGTGTAGTGTAGGGGGTCGTGCTGGTGTAGAGTTAGGGTTTAGGGGAGTGCAGTTGCATTTGTGTAGTGTAGGGGTTCGTGCTGGGGGTAGTGTTTTAGGGTTTAGGGTAGTGCAGTGGTGTTTGGGTAGTGTAGGGGGTCGCGCTGGGGGTAGTGTTTTAGGGTTTAGGGTAGTGCAGTGGTGTTTGGGTAGTGTAGGGGGTCGTGCTGAGGGTAGTGTTTTAGGGTTTAGGGTTGTGCAGTGGTATTTGAGTAGATGAGGGGGTCGTGCTGGGGTAGTGTTTAGGGTTCAGGGTAGTGCAGTGGTGTTTGTGTAGTGTAGGGGTTCCTGCTGGGGGTAGTGTGTTAGGGTTTAGGGTAGTGCATTGGTGTTTGTGTAGTGTAGGGGGTCATGCTGGGGGTAGTGTTTTAGGATTTAGGGTAGTGCAGTTGTGTTTGTGTAGTGTAGGGGTCGTGCTGGGGTAGTGTTTTAGGGTACTGCATTATTGTTTGTGTAGTGTAGGGGGTCGTGCTGGGGGTAGTGTTTTAGGGTTTAGGGTAGTGCAGTGGTGTTTGTGTAGTATAGGGGTCGTGCTGGGGGTAGATTTAGAGTTTAGGGTAGAGCAGTGGTGTTTGTGTAGTGTAGGAGATCAAGCTGGGGGTAGTGTTTTAGGGTTTAGGACAGTGCAGTTGTGTTTGGGTAGTTTAGGGGGTCAGGCTGGGGTAGTGTTTTAGGGTTTAGGGTAGCACAGTGTTGTTTAGGTAGTGTAGGGGATCGTGCTGTGGTAGTGTTTTAGGGTTTAGGGTAGTGCAGTGGTGTTTGGGTAGTGTAGGGGTTCATGCTGGGGGTAGTGTTTATGGGTTTAGGGTAGTGCTGTGATGTTTGTGTAGTGTAGGGGGTCGTGCTGGGGTAATGTTTTAGGGTTTAGGGTATTGCAGTGGTGTTTGTGTAGTGTAGGGAGTCGTGCTGGGGGTAGATTTAGGGTTTAGGTTAGTGCAGTGGTGTTTGGGTAGTGTAGGGAGTCGTGCTGGGGGTAGTGTTTTAGGGTTTAGGGTAGTTCAGTGGTGTTTGTGTAGTGTAGGGGGTCATGCTGGGGGTAGTGTTTTAGGGTTTAGGGTAGTGCAGTGGTGTGTGTGTAGTGTAGGGGGTCATGCTGGGGATAGTGTTTTAGGGTTTAGGGTAGTGCAGTGCTGTTTGGGTAGTGTAGGGGGTCTTGCTGGTGGTAAGGGTTTAGGATAGTGCTGTGGTATGTGGGTAGTGTACGGGGTCGTGCTGGGGTAGTGTTTTAGGGTTTAGGGTAGTGCAGTGGTGTTTGTGTAGTGTAGGGTGTAATGCTGGGGGTAGTGTTTTAGGGTTTAGGGTAGTGCAGTGGTGTTTGGGTAGTGTAGGGGGTCAGGCTGGGGTAGTGCTTTAGGGTTTAGGGTAGTGCAGTGGTGTTTTTGTAGTGTAGGGGTTCCTGCTGGGTGTAGTGTGTTAGGGTTTAGGGTAGTGCAGTGGTGTTTGTGTAGTGTAGGGGTTCAAGCTGGGGGTAGTGTTTTAGGATTTAGGGTAGTGCAGTGGTGTTTGTGTAGTGTAGGTGGTCGTGCTTGGGGTAGTGTTTTAGGGTTAAGGGTAGTGCAGTATTTTTTGTGTAGTGTAGGGGGTCATGCTGGGGGTAGTGTTTTAGGGTTTAGGGTAGTGCAGTGGTGTTTGTGTAGTGTATGGGTCATGCTGGGGGTAGATTTACAGTTTAGGGTAGTGCAGTGGTGTTTGTGTAGTGTATGGGGTCCTGCTGGGGAAGTGTTTTAGGGTTTAGGGTAGCGCAGTGCTGTTTAGGTAGTGTAGGGGGTCATGTTGGGGTAGTGTTTTAGGGTTTAGGGTAGTGCAGTGGTGTTTGGGTAGTGAAGGGGATCGTGCTGGGGGTAGTGTTTTAGGGTTTAGGGTAGTGCAGTGGTGTTTGGGTAGTGTAGGGGTTCATGCTGGGGTAGTGTTTTAGGGTTTAGGGTAGTGCATTGGTGTTTTTGTAGTGTAGGGGGTCATGCTGGGGGTAGATTTACAGTTTAGGGTAGTGCATCTCTGTTTTTGTAGTGTAGGGGATCATGCTGGGGGTAGTGTTTTAGGGTTTAGGGTAGCGCAGTGGTGTTTGGGTAGTGTAGGGGGTCGTGCTGGGGGTAGTGTTTTAGGGTTTAGGGTAGCGCAGTGCTGTTTGTGTAGTATAGGAGGTCGTGCTGGGGGTAGATTTAGAGTTTAGGGTAGAGCAGTGGTGTTTGTGTAGTGTAGGAGATCAAGCTGGGGGTAGTGTTTTAGGGTTTAGGACAGTGCAGTGGTGTTTGGGTAGTGTAGGGGGTCAGTGCTGGGGTAGTGTTTTAGGGTTTAGGGTAGCGCAGTGTTGTTTAGGTAGTGTAGGGGATCGTGCTGTGGTAGTGTTTTAGGGTTTAGGGTAGTGCAGTGGTGTTTGGGTAGTGTAGGGGTTCATGCTGGGGGTAGTGTTTATGGGTTTAGGGTAGTGCAGTGGTGTTTGTGTAGTGTAGGGGGTCGTGCTGGGGTAATGTTTTAGGGTTTAGGGTAGTGCAGTGGTGTTTGTGTAGTGTAGGGAGTCGTGCTGGGGGTAGATTTAGGGTTTCGGGTAGTGCAGTGGTGTTTGGGTAGTATAGGGAGTCATGCTGGGGGTAGTGTTTTGGGGTTTAGGGTAGTGCAGTGGTGTTTGTGTAGTGTAGGGGTCATGCTGGGGGTAGTGTTTTAGGGTTTAGGGTAGTGCAGTGGTGTTTGTGTAGTGTAGGGGGTCATGCTGGGGATAGTGTTTTAGGGTTTAGGGTAGTGCAGTGGTGTTTGGGTAGTGTAGGGGTCGTGCTGGGTGGTGATTTAGGGTTTAGGATAGTGCAGTGGTGTGTGGGTAGTGTACGGGGTCGTGCTGGGGTAGTGTTTTAGGGTTTAGGGTAGTGCAGTGGTGTTTGTGTAGTGTAGGGTGTCATGCTGGGGGTAGTGTTTTAGGGTTTAGGGTAGTGCAGTGGTGTTTGGGTAGTGTAGGGGGTCAGTGCTGGGGTAGTGCTTTAGGGTTTAGGGTAGTGCAGTGGTGTTTGTGTAGTGTAGGGGTTCCTGCTGGGTGTAGTGTGTTAGGGTTTAGGGTAGTGCAGTGGTGTTTGTGTAGTGTAGAGGGTAGTGCTGGGGGTAGTGTTTTAGGATTTAGGGTAGTGCAAGGGTGTTTGTGTAGTGTAGGGGTAGTGCTTGGGGTAGTGTTTTAGGGTTAAGGGTAGTGCAGTGGTGTTTGTGTAGTGTAGGGGGTCATGCTGGGGGTAGTGTTTTAGGGTTTAGGGTAGTGCAGTGGTGTTTGTGTAGTGTAGGGGTCATGCTGGGGGTAGTATTTTACGGTTTAGGGTAGTGCAGTGGTGTTTGTGTAGTGTATGGGGTCCTGCTGGGTGTAGTGTTTTAGGGTTTAGGGTAGCGCAGTGCTGTTTAGGTAGTGTAGGGGGTCATGTTGGGGTAGTGTTTTAGGGTTTAGGGTAGTGCAGTGGTGTTTGGGTAGTGTAGGGGATCGTGCTGGGGGTAGTGTTTTAGGGTTTAGGGTAGTGCAGTGGTGTTTGGGTAGTGTAGGGGTTCATGCTGGGGTAGTGTTTTAGGGTTTAGGGTAGTGCAGTGGTGTTTGTGTAGTGTAGGGGGTCATGCTGGGGGTAGATTTACAGTTTAGGGTAGTGCATCTGTGCTTTTGTAGTATAGGGGATCATGCTGGGGGTAGTGTTTTAGGGTTTAGGGTAGCGCAGTGGTGTTTGGGTAGTGTAGGGGGTCGTGCTGGGGGTAGTGTTTTAGGGTTTAGGGTAGCGCAGTGGTGTTTGGGTAGTGTATGGGGTCCTGCTGGGGTAGTGTTTTAGGGTTAAGGGTAGCGCAGTGTTGTTTAGGTATTGTAGGGGGTCATGCTGGGGTAGTGTTTAGGGTTTAGGGTAGTGCAGTGGTGTTTGGGTAGTGTAGGGTGTAATGCTGGGGAAGATTTAGTGTTTAGGGTAGTGCAGTGGTGTTTGGGTAGTGTAGGGTGTAATGCTGGGGATAGTGTTTTAGGGTTTAGGGTAGTGCAGTGGTGTTTGGGTAGTGTAGGGGGTCAAACTGGGGATAGTGTTTTAGGGTTTAGGGTAGTGCAGTGGTGTTTGGGTAGTGTAGGGGGTCAGGCTGGGGGTAGTGTTTTAGGATTTAGGGTAGTGCAGTGGTGTTTGGGTAGTGTAGGGGGTCAGGCTGGGGGTAGTGTTTTAGGATTTAGGGTAGTGCAGTGGTGTTTGGGTAGTGTAGGGGGTCAGGCTGGGGTAGTGTTTTAGGGTTTAGGGTAGTGCAGTGGTGTTTTTGTAGTGTAGGGGTTCCTACTGGGTGTAGTGTTTTAGGATTTAGGGTAGTGCAGTGGTGTTTGTGTAGTGTAGGGGGTCAAGCTGGGAGTAGTGTTTTAGGATTTAGGGTAGTGCAGTGGTGTTTGTGTAGTGTAGGGGGTCGTGCTGGGGGTAGTGTTTTAGGGTTAAGGGTAGTGCAGTGGTGTTTGTGTAGTGTAGGGGGTCGTGCTGGGGGTAGTGTTTTAGGGTTTAGGGTAGTGCAGTGGTGTTTGTGTAGTGTATGGGTCATGCTGGGGGTAACGTTTACAGTTTAGGGTAGTGCAGTGGTGTTTGTGTAGTGTATGGGGTCCTGCTGGGGAAGTGTTTTAGGGTTTAGGGTAGCGCAGTGCTGTTTAGGTAGTGTAGGGGGTCATGTTGGGGTAGTGTTTTAGGGTTTAGGGTAGTGCAGTGGTGTTTGGGTAGTGAAGGGGGTCGTGCTGGGGGTAGTGTTTTAGGGTTTAGGGTAGTGCAGTGGTGTTTGGGTAGTGTAGGGGTTCATGCTGGGGGTAGTGTTTTAGGGTTTAGGGTAGTGCAGTGGTGTTTGGGTAGTGTAGGGGTTCATGCTGGGGTAGTGTTTTAGGGTTTAGGGTAGTGCAGTGGTGTTTTTGTAGTGTAGGGGGTCATGCTGGGGGTAGTGTTTTAGAGTTTAGGGTAGTGCAGCTCGTGTTTGGGTAGTGTAGGGGATCATGCTGGGGGTAGTGTTTTAGGGTTTAGGGTAGCGCAGTGGTGTTTGGGTAGTGTAGGGGGTCGTGCTGGGGGTAGTGTTTTAGGGTTTAGGGTAGCGCAGTGGTGTTTGGGTAGTGTATGGGGTCTTGCTGGGGTAGTGTTTTAGGGTTAAGGGTAGCGCAGTGGTGTTTGGGTAGTGTAGGGGGTCATGCTGGGGTAGTGTTTTAGGGTTTAGGGTAGTGCAGTGGTGTTTGGGTAGTGTAGGGGTTCATGCTGGGGTAGTGTTTTAGGGTTTAGGGTAGTGCCGTGGTGTTTGGGTAGTATAGGGGGTCATGCTGGGGGTAGTGTTTTAGGGTTTAGGGTAGTGCAGTGGTGTTTGTGTAGTGTAGGGGTCGTGCTGGTGGTAGATTTAGAGTTTAGGGTAGTGCAGTGGTGTTTGGGTAGTGTAGGGGTTCATGCTGGGGTAGTGTTGTAGGGTTTAGGGTAGTGCAGTGGTGTTTGTGTAGTGTAGGGGTCGTGCTGGTGGTAGATTTAGAGTTTAGGGTAGTGCAGTGGTGTTTGTGTAGTGTAGGGGGTCGTGCTGGGGTAGTGTTTTAGGGTTTAGGGTAGTGCAGTGGTGTTTGTGTAGTGTAGGGGGTCATGCTGGTGGTAGGTGTAGGGGGTTGTGTTTTAGATTTTAGGGTAGTGCAGTGGTGTTTGTGTAGTGTAGGGGGTCGTGCCTGGGTAGTGTTTTAGGGTTTAGGGCAGTGCAGTGGTGTTTGTGTAGAGTAGGGTGTCGTGCTGGGTGTAGATTTAGGGTTTAGGGTAGTGCAGTGGTGTTTGTGTAGTGTAGGGGTTCGTGCTGGGGGTAGTGTTTTAGGGTTTAGGGTAGTGCAGTGGTGTTTGTGTAGTGTAGGGGGTCGTGCTGGGGGTAGTGTTTTAGGGTTTAGGGTAGTGCAGTGGTGTTTGTGTAGTGTAGGGAGTCATGCTGGGGGTAGTGTTTTAGGGTTTAGGGTAGTGCAGTGGTGTTTGGGTAGTGAAGGGGTCGTGCTGGGGGTAGATTTAGGGTTTAGGGTAGTGCAGTGGTGTTTGTGTAGTGTATGCTGGGGGTATTGTTTTTGGGTTTAGGGTAGCACAGTGGTGTTCGGGTAGTGTAGGGGGTCGTGATGGGGGTAGTGTTTTAGGGTTTAGGGTAGCGCAGTGGTGATTGGTTAGAGTAGGGGGTCATGATGGGGGTAGTGTTTTAGGATTTAGGGTAGCGCAGTGGTGTTTGTGTAGTGTAGGGGGTCAAGCTGGGGGTAGTGTTTTAGGGTTTAGGGCAGCGCAGTGGTGTTTGTGTAGTGTAGGGGGTCGTTCTGGGGGTAGATTTAGGGTTTAGGGTAGTGCAGTGGTGTTTGTGTAGTGTAGGGGGTCGTGCTGGGGGTGGATTTAGAGTTTAGGGTAGCGCAGTGGTGTTTGGGTAGTGTAGGGGATCATGCTGGAGGTAGTGTTTTAGAGTTTAGGGTAGGGCAGTCGTGTTTGGGTAGTGTAGGGGGTCGTGCTGGGGGTAGTGTTTTAGGGTTTAGGGTAGTGCAGTGGTGTTTGTGTAGTGTAGGGGGTAGTGTTTTAGGGTTTAGGGTAGTGCAGTGGGGTTTGTGTAGTGTAGGGGGTTGTGTTTTAGATTTTAGGGTAGTGCAGTGGTGTTTGTGTAGTGTAGTGGGTCATGCTCGGGGTAGTGTTATAAGGTTTAGGGTAGTGCAGTGGTGTTTGGGTAATGTAGGGGTCATGCTGGGGGTAGTGTTTTAGGGTTTAGGGTATTACAGTGGTGTTTGGATAGTTTAGGGGTTCATGCTGGGGGTAGTGTTTTAGGGTTTAGGGTAGTGCATTGGTGTTTTTGTAGTGTAGGGGGTGATGCTGGGGGTAGATTTACAGTTTAGGGTAGTGCATTGGTGTTTTTGTAGTGTAGGGGATCATGCTGGGGGTAGTGTTTTAGGGTTTAGGGTAGCGCAGTGGTGTTTGGGTAGTGTAGGGGGTCATGTTGGGGTAGTGTTTTAGGGTTTAGGGTAGTGCAGTGGTGTTTGGATAGTGAAGGGGGTCGTGCTAGGGGTAGTGTTTTAGGGTTTAGGGTAGTGCAGTGGTGTTTGGGTAGTGTAGGGGTTCATGCTGGGGTAGTGTTTTAGGGTTTAGGGTAGTGCAGTGGTGTTTGGGTAGTGTAGGGGGTCATGTTGGGGTAGTGTTTTAGGGTTTAGGGTAGTGCAGTGGTGTTTGGATAGTGAAGGGGGTCGTGCTGGGGGTAGTGTTTTAGGGTTTAGGGTAGTGCAGTGGTGTTTGGGTAGTGTAGGGGTTCATGCTGGGGTAGTGGTTTAGGGTAGTGCTGTGGTGTTTGGGTAGTATAGGGGGTCATGCTGGGGGTAGTGTTTTAGGGTTTAGGGTAGTGCAGTGGTGTTTGTTTAGTGTAGGGCGTCGTGCTGGGGGTAGTATTTTAGGGTTTAGGGTAGGGCAGTGGTGTTTGGGTATTGTAGGGGGTCATGCTGGGGGTAGTGTTTTAGGGTTTAGGGTAGCGCAGTGGTGTTTGGGTAGTGTATGGGGTCCTGCTGGGGTAGTGTTTTAGGGTTAAGGGTAGTGCAGTGTTGTTTAGGTAGTGTAGGGGGTCGTTCTGGGGGTAGTGTTTTAGGGTTTAGGGTAGTGCAGTATTCTTTGTGTAGTGTATGGGGTCGTGCTGGGGGTAGTGTTTTAGGGTTTAGGGTAGTGCAGTGGTGTTTGTGTAGTGTAGGGGTCATGCTGGTGGTAGATTTACAGTTAGGGCAGTGCAGTGGTGTTTGTGTAGTGTAGGGGATCATGCTGGGGGTAGTGTTTTAGGGTTTAGGGCAGTGCAGTGGTGTTTGGGTAGTGTAGGGGGTCGTGCTGGGGGTAGTTTTTCAGGGTTTAGGGTAGCGCAGTGGTGTTTGTGTAGTCTAGTGGGTCGTGCTGGGGGTAGTGTTTTAGGGTTTAGGGTAGCGCAGTGGTGTTTGGGTAGTGTAGGTGGTTGTGCTGGGGGCAGTGTTTTAGGGTTTAGGGTAGTGCAGTCGTGTTTGTGCAGAGCAGGGGGTCATGCTGGGGGTTGTGTTTTAAGGTTTAGGGTAGTGCAGTGGTGATTGTGTAGTCTAGGGGGTAGTGTTTTAGGGTTTAGGGTAGTGCAGTGGTGTTTGTGTAGTGTAGGGGTCATGCTGGTGGTAGTGTTTTAGGGTGTAGGGTAGTGCAGTGGTGTTTGTGTAGTGTAGGGGGTTGTGTTTTAGATTTTAGGGTAGTGCAGTGATGTTTGTGTAGTGTAGGGGGTCGTGCTGGGGTAGTGTTTTAGGGTTTAGGGTAGTGCAGTGGTGTTTGTGTAGTGTAGCGGGTCATGCTGGGGGTAGTGTTTTAGGGTTTAGGGTAGTGCAGTTGTGTTTGGGTAGTGAAGGGGGCCGTGCTGGGGGTAGATTTAGGGTTTAGGGTAGTGCAGTGATGTTTGGGTAGTGCAGGGGTTCAAGCTGGGGGTAGATTTAAGGTTTAGGGTATTGCAGGGGTGTTTGTGTAGTGTAATGGGTCATGCTGCTGGTAGTGTTTTAGGGTTTAGGGTAGTGCAGTGGTGTTTGTGTAGTGAAGGGGGTCATGCTGGGGGTTAGTGTTTTAGGGTTTAGGGTAGTGCAGTGGTGTTTGTGTAGTGTAGGGGGTCATTCTGGGGGTAGTGTTATAGGGTTTAGGGTAGTGCAGTGGTGTTTGGGTAGTGTAGGGGCTCATGCTGGTGGTAGTGTTTTAGGGTTTAGGGTAGCACTGTGGTGTTTCGGTAGTGTAGGGGGTCATGCTGGGGGTAGTGTTTTTGGGTTTAGGGTAGCACAGTGGTGTTTGGGTAGTGTAGGGTTTCGTGCTGCGGATAGTGTTTTAGGGTTTAGGGTAGCGCAGTGGTGTTTGTGTAGTGTAGGGGGTCGTGCTGGGGGTAGTGTTTTAGGGTTTAGGGTAGCGCAGTGTTGTTTAGGTAGTGTAGAGGGTCATGCTGGGGTAGTGTTTAGGGTTTAGGGTAGTGCAGTGGTGTTTGGGTAGTGAAGGGGGTCGTGCTGGGGGTAGTGTTTTAGGGTTTATGGTAGTGCATTGGTGTTTGTGTAGTATATGGGGTCCTGCTGGGGTAGTGTGTTAGGGTTTAGGGTAGCGCAGTGTTGTTTGGGTAGTGTAGGGGGTCATGCTGGGGTAGTGTTTAGGGTTTAGGGTAATGCAGTGGTGTTTGGGTAGTGAAGGGGGTCGTGCAGGGGGTAGTGTTTTAGGGTTTATGGTAGTGCAGTGGTGTTTGTGTAGTGTAGGGGTCATGCTGGGGGTAGTGTTTAGGGTTTAGGGTAGTGCAGTGGTGTTTGTGTAGTGTAGGGGGTCATGCTGGTGGTAGTGTTTTAGGGATTATGT